>JAJHUR010112113.1:0-38843 GCA_027495735.1 Lutjanus campechanus | reverse complement strand
TGAACTCCCCTGGTGGGAGCAGTGATGGAGCCAAGGCACAACACTCTGTTATGTGTTATCAGTGCACATACTGCAAGACAACCTTTGGCACGGTTGATACTAGAGCTGACACGATTTTAATAATCAATTTGTTAAATAAAAGTGCCAGCCATTTGATGATTGCGGCTTAAATGTGAGCATTTGCTGCTTTCTTGTGGTCTCACATTAAACAGAATTTCTTCGGTGAGGCAAAAACAGCCATGTGAGTGCATCACTCTGAGCTCTAGAAGATGATGATGTGGTTTTGGCAGATAAATCGAGTTGCAGCTGTAGTTGAGACACAAGTGCAGGTGTGAGGTGGTGGTATAAGTTAATTACAAAAGATGATTAAGTAGTAGTCCATAATTCTGTTTCAATCTAGATCGATACAGATAGATGGAAACTTTATTGATTGGTCTGCAGAATTAATCACAATCATAGTGAAATCGCAAAATGGCCAAGTGCAATATCCGAATTGCAGAACCAGAGCCAAACTGCAGGAAAAAACGATCTGGCCTAAAAATCTTGTTCTCCAGATGTTTGGTTCAGACCTCAATAAATATCACATCATCACAATTTTAATCTTTTTTTTTCAGTGAACATGAAAATTGTAACTGATCATTTCCACTAATTGTATTGCGTATCGCCATAATTGCAGTATTTTAACTTTTTTGACCAAATCCTGCTGCCTTAATCCTGAGGAAAATTTTGACATACAGTGGCTTCTACAACACAAAAAACACCAATAAATACAAGAAAATAATACTCTGGAATAGAGAATATGCTAGATTATGGGAGTAATGCAAAAGTAAGGTGATTAAACAGTGCAGGTATAGTGGTGCAAATGTAACAGTGCAAGAATAGTGATAACTGAACAATTAATCAAAATTTTATCAAAATCGCAATATGGCTTTAACTTGTGAAGCACATTGTAACTCTGGTTTTGAAAGGTTCTATATAAATAAAGTTTTATTATTATTTTTTCATCATTGTTGTTGTTATAATAATAATAATAATAATTATTATTATTATTATTGTTAGTAGTAGTAGTAGTATTGCAATTTTCAAATCACAGGAGGTGCAATATGTGTTAAATGCGAAATGTGTGTCCAACTACCATTTTAAATCAATCAAAATGTCCTGGCCTATAAATCATATTTTTACAGATTTAAGAAAACATCTTTGTTCACTACAGATCCTCGCAGAAATCACATCACAATGATATGTTTTAAAATGAAAATGAGAATAATGATGTAAAAATTAGTATTCCTTTTAATATCGCAAATCATATTTCAAATACAATAACAGTCAAAATATTTGCAATGAGATATTTTTTTCAAAATCGTTCAGCCCTAGTGGATAACATAAACACAAATTGAAGATAGATAGATAAAATATAAAAAGCAAATACAAATACAAATGGCTAACATAGCCAGTAACTGAGAGTTCTAATCTATATCTAATATATTGGCCTTTCCACAGAAACATCTAGAGCCATAACAAATATGTATTTTAAGTGGATGTGTGCGGTGAAGATCATCAAACAACCCCGAGTTCCACCATAGATGATGTGACACAACAATAATAATAATATTAATAATCATTAAATTTATCTGCCTTAGCCATTAAAAGAGGACAGTTATTGTTTGCACAACCACAAAGGTCACTTTCCAAAGTGAACAGAACAGAAAAGCTTCAAATAAACCAGTGAAGTTGAGGTGTTACATCATCTCTCTGTCCTCGTCCAATCAGACAGCTGATCACTTTAATGTTGTGGTTGTTCGCTGTACAGGTAGGCAGCTTCACCCACAACTGGCCTATAAGCTGCTCATTATGTCTAATTACTGTATTCCTGTTGCTGAGAACCCAGTCATTTCTTCTTCTATAGTGGGCACTGTGAAGCTGGTGTGTGTGTGTGTGTGTATAACGTGGGCATATGATGTGGGGAAACTGGCTGACTGATGCGTTGTGATATACAGAGATACAATATAGACTGAGCAGCAGCACAGTGAGCTGGTTCCATTATAGATTCATAGGCTGAGTTACCGGAAAATGTTTTCACGACGAGAGACCGAGAACGACAGAGACAAGAGGAACAGGACGAGGAACGCTGTGGGTTCTTGTTGTATTTTCATGTTTCTGCAAAAGTTAATGTATGAGAGGCCCAGTGTGTGAGATTTACACAGATTTATTAACATAACATGGTAATTGTAATATAATATTCTTTAGTATGTTTTCATAAGTGTATAATCACCTTAAAAAGTTGAAGCCGCCATGTTGAACTGTTTCTACAGTTGCCCTGAATGGACAAATCAGATCTGAGAAATACTTCATCGATCCCCGGGGGCGGGGAATTGGGTTACCTAATAGTTGCTCCAAGCAAAAACAGAAATATATCTATTTTTATATATAGCATGAATGTGAAGAATGTGGGCAACTAATCTTCACAGAGTCTTTTCCATCAACATAAAGTAATGTTTTGCACATGTGACCTATTTATGTACTTATTTATTGTTTTCTGTATTGTAATGTCTGGTTTGATCCGAGACAAATTTCTCCTAAGGGAGACAGATAAAGGAACCTTAACCTCAACTTTATAAGCACAGAGAATTATAAGAAAATAGATAAATAGAAAAATACATGAAGAGTATGTAAAGCTGAAAATGAGTTAATGAATAAGTGTTAAAATTGCCCAGTTGAATTATTATTATTTCACAAGCGCACTGTGAAGTTATTGCACAAAATTATTGAACTATTGTGTCATTATTGCACGGTTGAAAATATATATCAATAATACAAATAAATCATGGTTTATGGGTTCCTAACTGGACGAAACCATATGGCATTTCAAGTTTGTTTGAAGCCACTGTAGGTTCTCCTACACATTTGGAAGGGGAGAGTGAGGCGACAAAGAAAAAAGTTCCTAAATTAGGAAAATTGCAAAACAATTATTAAGTTAACTTGTTACTTGTACAAATAGAAACTGATACATATGTATTGTTTGTTCAAATAATGTAAATAAAATTACTTAATTAGTGGACAACAGTTCAAAAGTGGCTTTGGTTGTCTGAAGTGTTGTCAGTAAAAGATAATCTGCCGTTGCTGATGTATAAAAGAGTCCATTGTGTTTTTTTTTTAACGCCCACGAGCTGAAGTATCAGAATATCGCTAAGTGCCTTTCTTTGTTTGCATCTTCACATGAAAGTATGTAATTTGGCTGACAGTAAAGAACAATAACAACCTACTCAACACTTGTCATATCTTACACCACTCAAACAACACTGAAATCTTAAAATAGTCAAGTATTTTTTTTTTTTTTTTCAATAACAAGCCCCATTTTTACTGCAAAGAGCCCAAATTTTTACTGAGCGCAACAAAATCAAAGGTGTTAAGAGTGTGGACACTTCTGTGAAGCCTGTTCACACTGCAGCACGAGTCTCCTTCCCATCCTGACCAACATTTACTCACAACACATGTAATCATGTGGTTTGACCAGACTGGGTTTGTCTGGATGTTTTTGAGACAAAGGTTGCGCGGCATGCACAGTGCACACAGTGTGAATAAGTGACAAAATCACAATTTGACAGACGAAAGCGTCCATGGGGATTTGAATTTAATACCAAGATGGAACAAAGCGATAAAAACTGTGCAATCTTTCTGCGTACATCTCGCTCTCCTGGCTCTGTTTTTTTTGATTAAAGACAATGAACAGGTGCCAACATGTGGGACAAAAATTCCCGATTATTAATAAAAATATTAATATGAAATACAGGAAGCCCTAAAATCTAATAAAAAGAAGTAAGTCCTATTTATCCAGAGTAGTAAGCCCAATAACATTTGGTATTGATTTGGACTTACTGGGTCACAAACTATTGGAAAAAACCAAGTAAGTACAACTTTTTGATCATAATTTTCACTAATATACAGAAGTCAGCACCAATATGGCTTAAACAAAAGGCATTTGCATTTTTGTTTTGAACAAATGCAGCTGCCAAAAATACAAATGTGGCCCACCTTTGAGTTAGATAAGCAGGGAAAACCCTGTTCAGATCGTCAGCGGAGAGAAAGTACAGTCTGATCCTGTGTGATGCAGGAAAGCTGAGAGGACGAAGGTTGAGACAGCAGTTTTTATTTGTGTATCAAGAAATGAGCCTCATGGATGTTTCCCTGACATTTGTGGCGGGGGGGAAAGTTTATTTGTCGACCGAAAATTGGCTCCTCATCAACCCTTCTTCAAAGAACTGGTGAATGAGGAGCAAGACTTGGTTTCAGGGTCAGGGATAAAATTAGGTTTAGGTTGGCGTTAGATGTCAGGTAGGGGATCCTCATGGGTATAGAAGTACAAACACGTATCGGTGCGTTGGTACATATCCAGCTCTTCTGGTCCCATCTCAGTCTCTTCAGTAGCAGACTGTAGTCACACCAGGCCGTCTAGCTGTTGGCAGATAGACAGAGTTTAGCTTCTGAAGTTGTACGTGGCAGCCATGTTCACCCCACACGCCTGCTCCGTGGCCGTTGCTTAGCAACATACAATTTTTTAATTTATTTTTTTGCGATATAACATTCATTGGATTTGGCATCTTATCATGGTAATACTGATACGGAGGATTTGTACACATTGCTGACTAGTGTTACTAACATTGTTCTGTACTCTGCACCGTGCTGTTGAATCAGAATCAGGTTTATTGCCAAGTGGGTTTTCAGATGCAAAGAATTTGCTTTTGTATATCGGTGCATAACCACTAAAATAATATGAGCAAATATAAATATGATTAAAATAAGTACTACAAGTCAAGATGCATAAATATTATATAGGATTTCAGCCTATTTAATATACATTCTATGACACACAGTCACACAAAAACACAATAAACAGATTAGAAGTCAGACAGGCAAAGAAGACAACAAACTAAAAGACCATTGAGCTGGAATATGAATCCTGATTGTATTTTACAGCTGATTGTGGTCCTGTTCTTTGAGGTACTTCTTGTCCAAACACTCTGCATCTTGTGTCCTGGTTGCGTCTCTCTGCTTGTGTCCTCTGAGAGTCTCCAGTCTATTTATGTAATCGGGTAAGAACCCTTCTCTGCCGTGAAGGACTCTGTGAGGCACGTTGCCTGTTTTTAGGCTACAGCGTCAGCCATCTGGGAAGGTGTGTGTGACTGTATTTCACCGTGTACAGTACGTGTAAACAGCGTGCACGAGCTTTTTTAGTCTTTGGTCGCGATGTGACATGTGCTCACATGGTCTTGGCTGTTATTCCACTTGTTCTCCATCCCCACGTCTTCAGTGAAAGTTCTCTTTAAATTAAGATCTCTAAAAAGTGTCCGTGTCCCCCTCTTCGCCTCATCAGTGGCTTTCTTAAGCACAGAGGCAGATTCCAGCTCTGCAGCTTTCAGTTAAGCACTAAACTCCTGTATCAGCCTACATGAGTCTCATGTTTTAATTCCTTTCTTTGTCATATGTGATGTGAAAACATCAGATTTTCACACAGTCAGAGAAAGTAAAACTTATACGTCCTGCTCATAGTTCAGTTATCAAATCCCAGCACACCACGGAGCGTCTCTCCTGCCGGGCTACTGACAGCTCTCTGTTAGCCGAAGAGGCAATTGCAGCGGACCTCCGTCTGGTTCAAAAGTGGTTTAGCCGACTTTACTGACAGTCATCGCCGGAGCAGGGAGGGTCAGAGCAGCCGACAGACTGCCCTGCCTGACTGTGCGGCGTCACACTGGCCTCTGTTTCTGGCACCCTTCTTGGTTTGTGTTCATTTTGAGACTCAGTTCTTAAAGTTCAGAGCGTGCCAAGCTGTTGCTCCTGCATTGCTGTGTACAATGATGCAGCTAAAAAACGAGAGTGCTGAGATTTGACTAACTGGTGACTCAGATTGATCTTTGGCGGGGGGGATGTTGGTTTGTCCAGTGGAAAGGATTGTTTGTTTAATATCTCCATCCTCTTCCAAGAGAACTGTTCACAAAAGCTAAGAACATAAACCAATCTACTACAGGAAACAGCTTGAGACTCAAGGTGTTATAAGATCCATCTTTATCAAATCAGATATGTTGTGATTCCATTCTGAAGCTGAAATTTCTACCCTTATATCACCCCAAGTTATGACAACTCTTGCTTCTAATACATAAATGAAATAAGTATTTAGTACTGTCCCTTGGAGCTTAAGACAATAACTGTAGGTGTGATCACATCCTCACACCAAAAGGCCAAGTTTAACATCGTGCAGAGTAAGGCCAGTGTCCCTAATGAAGATAGCAACTGAACTCCACTACACTTATCTAATTCTGACATTGACGTAAAGCGGAAATTATTATTGTTTTTGGTGAACAGGTAAAGTTCTGTAACTTTACTCTCCAATCTTTGGATTTAGGTGACATTTCGATTTTGTCCAGATCACCCTAGTTAGCTATTTTGCGCTGATCTTCGTTCTGAGCACTACCTCGCGCAAGACTATTCATTCTTGCATGTTTTAGTGTTAAACCACCTGGTTTTCTGTGGGCTGAAAAGGTTTGAGTAGTCATACTGGCACTCAGGTGACGTCTGTGTAAAGACTTGACAGTGTACGATTGAGCAGAACACCATCAACTATATCACTGTTAGTCAGTGTGCGATGCAACTATGGCACGGTGGAGGAGTGGTCAGCACTTTTGCCTCACAAATTCCCATCTGGCCCCTTCCACTCAGTGACAAATGTAACTCTGTATGGAGTCACACTCGTGCCTGTGGAGAGTCACTTGAATAAGGCGGAGGGTGTAAACACATGCCCTCGCCCTTCTCTGATGGAAACCGGAACATTTATTATGATGGATATTAATTGAATTAAATAAATATTAAACGATAATCCTGTAAACAGCATGACAAAGATGTAAGTGCCAATTACTTGACTCACTCATTACACTCATGGCATAGCATAAATAATTAATTAAATGATTGAAAACTCGTTCCCACGCTTCTTTAGCTGCATCTTGATCATTTTTTCATGTCATTCCATCACGTGTGCATGAAAAATGACGATCAAATGTTTGTTTGAGTTAAGGTGACTCATTACTTTTGGAACCTTGGAAATAACCCCACGGAACCAACTTTTGTGATGTTTTGTCCACAAAGCGGGTGCTGCACCTGAGAGGGGTGTAGTTTGTAAGCCTGCACTGATGCTGACTCGCTGTTCGAGGGCTTTATAACTCACTCCCCCTTAAGGCTGACTGGTTTGGAGGTCTTTCTGTGTGGAGTTGTGAGGGACGTGTTCTCCCTGTGCTTTTGTGGGTTTCCTGCGGGTGATCTGTACTGAATCTTTCTGTATTTTGTTGTCTGTATAATTATTATTTCTACTTTTATGTGGAAAGAGCAGATAAATGAAAACTGAAAAAATGATCAGTGATGGGGGAAACCCCAGCAGATTTGATGGATGGTAATGACGCATCTTGTGTGCTGTGTCCGTTACTGCTCTGACGTCAAGCGGCCGGCAGCTGCTTGAGCATCTTGCCTCCTCTTCCTGTGCTTACTGCGGTTGCCAGGCAACAGCTGTCCAATCCCCTCTCCTTTCTCCTTGTCTCCCCTCCTCTCCTTCGTACAGCTCGTGTGTGAAGGTCATTCCTCCTTCCCTCCCCTTCTCTCCCCCCCCGCACATCTCAATCTTGAGAGGGGAGACAGGAAACATGTAGAGATTTAACAGGAAGTGATGTAAGACACAGACCAAGTGAGCACAGAAAGCTGCTTTAGTGTGTTGAGATTCAGCCCACAGCAGTAGGTGTCAATGTAGTGTAGTAAAGAGAGCCAAATCTAAGAAGCTGAGGTTTGCAATGTTCTGAATGTGTAATGCATTGTTTAATCAATAATCTGCTGTTCTGTCGCTGCAGGATGACTGGGCTTCCGGATAAACAAATCTGAATATATGTTGATCATGTCTCTTACTTGAAGCTATGATAACGTTTGTGAATTAATTAATGACATGAGTGAAAACATTTGTACAAAACTCAATGCAGAAAGATTAATGGTCAGATGCAAGAACAGAATTTCGATTTATTCACGAAGTTAATCAATGTAACAGTAGTCTGCACGCCTCAACACGAAGACGTGTTGGTTGTTAAGACGCCACACGCCTCGTCACTCTGTGATGTCTGTAATGTAACTCTGCAGTTATTTAGACCAAATGGAAGCTCCTGGCTGTTACGGGTGATTTGCTTCAGTTGCAGCAGATTGTGTTTGTTTGTGTATGCGAGTGTGTGTGGGGGAGTGTGTGAGTGCACAGTGAAAACGGCTTCCTCCCTCTGCAGTCGCTCGCCTAAATCCGGTGGGCTTGTGATTCCAGTCCCCTTCTCTCCCGTTATGCTCGATAATTAATCGGCCTCATTAACTCATTAAGAGTGACAATCGCAGCCCCCCGCCGCCCGGATCGCGCGCTCTGACTCTAAAGAGATGAATAGTTTGAGGTGAACAGACTGTGAATAGGCTTGATTTAGTTAATGTGTTCATGTTAAAACTATCTCGATGGACTCAGCTATGTTATGTGTGCTCCTAAACCCTTTATCCTCAGAGCAGTGGGTATTTTTTAATATCTTCAGATGAAGTCCAGATGAAACTGCATTTTGAGAGCATCTAGCTTCTGCATGATGACATATTTCCGAGTGAGCATGTGGCATGTCATAACCTAACAGTGATTGATACGTGAAGCATATATTGTTAAGTAGGTGCACAATACGACCGGGGATGTGATCTAAGAGGATTAAAAAGGCACTTTTCATTTTCGTCCTGACTTTCATCTGGTCTTTGTTAGCCTCAGGTTTACTTAGGCTCTGTTGTGCTTAAAGCCGACATGCTAATGTTGACATTTAAGTCAAAACACAGCTAATGTTAGTGCTAGCATGTTAACATTATTAGTTTAGTTTATTAAGTTTATTTGTATCAGGGGCTGTGCACAAAATACATCAGTCTCAAGAAGAAAAGAGAAAAGATATTTTGTACCAGATTTAGCTTACAAGCTCATTTCCATCTGCAGTCCCTGGGCAGGTGAAAGGAAACAATAAAACACAGAGCAGACCGAGCATCTCCACGTACATGCACAATAACACATTTTACATTGTGTCCATTTAGCTTGTTGACATATATGTCTGGATGCTGGAGCATGCATCATGTGATGTTATATGGGCTTTTAAACATTACATGCCAGAAGTTATGATGCATACATGTACTCAGGGTAAGCATAGTAAAATGATAATAAGCCTGCTAATGCTAAGATGTTTCCATACTCATGAGCATTCCTCTGAATTCACAGCCGATGCTGTAAATATTCTGTCATTAACTGGAATTTTGTACGTTGTTGGAAACTTTGGCCTGTTAGTGGTGCTCGATAAAAACACAGAGGATCACCAGTATCATTAGTATTTATCCTGTTTAGACCAAAATTGTCTGCACCATGGCATACGGCATAGTTGCTGAGATATAATTGTTGCCATCGCCATCACAAGGCTAATTAAATAATAATTAAAACAAATAATTACACATAACTTTTTGAATTATACATGGATGTTATTGCACCTATCTCCTGTCCCTTTTTGATACTTTGGATGCAGCTGCCTCACTCACAAAGCCCTGTGCGCATTAAGCTTTGACCTATAGTTTTGTGCTGGCTCTGCAGTATGTGAGAAAAGTGTGTGCGTAAATGAGGGAGTGTGCGTGTGTGTAGGTGTGTGTGCGTAGGCGGGCGTGGAGGTATGTGCGGTGAGAACATCAATGGAGCAGTGATGATGATACCAGCACTCTCACTGAGAACAAATGGTAAACTGAGACAGAGATGTGCTGTTTTATTTTTATTCTCTTTCAATCAATTCCAGTTTTATTTAGATACTTTGGAAACACTGATTCATGCCAGTAAAGGACATAGAATTGGACCAGACTGAGACAGCGATACTGAAGAAGACAGAGAAGGCTGAAAGTCAGGTTTTTGTTTTCTGATTTAAAACTGATTTTAGGGCTTATCTGTCTAAATGGTCTGTGAAAAGATTTAACTTGTACACTAAAAGTAGCCACATTTTCCACATATGTAAGAATTTAAGGTTTTTGAGATGTTTCTGCGGGAGTTGTAGTCGTCCACAGAGATATAGTGGTGAGTTGTCAATCCACCCACAGAGAGCTGAAGGCCCACTCTGCCACTCTGTGTTCCACAATATATTTCCAGTTGTATTTTATTACATTAGGCTGTTCTGTTCATATCTGCAGTTAAATGTGCATCTTATGCTTTACTTGCATTGCATTTGGTTCAGACTATGATTTTGTTCGAGCATTCAACAAGCTACAGGTGTTTCAAGGGCATTCCCTCAAAACAAACAAAAAATATGGCATCCACACCTGATCATCTGACCTCAATATGTCTGACGGTGAAACTATACAGGAGCTTCCTCTGCCTGCGCAGCAACCCTGCTGTTAAGACTCATATCATCCAAAAAGAGCTCTGCTTTGACTGGCATTCATGAACAGCGAAGGGGTTTTAACCCAAATCTGCAACATTTTACTGTTAATTCCAGCAAGATTTAAAAGAAATCAAATGTGACAAATTATTATTCTTGTGTTTAAACTTTATGGATGTGAGTTAACCAGCACGCTGTGTCCTTAACTCTTTCTTTACTTACATGAAGATCATATCAGGTAAAAAAAAAAAAAAAAAAAGAAAAAGAAAGTGCAGTGAAATGAAAAGAGCAGTGTTTTGTCCTCCGAGATCCTGGAGCACTCTGAGCTTTCTGGTGCTCTCAGTACAAAAAGACACTCAGGGGGCTGAGATAAACAAAAGTAATACAGAAAGGTTCAATCCTCCTCTTCCTCCAGCCAGAATGATGCTTTTACAGCAGCACAGAGGAGGAGAGGAGGGCACTTGTTAGGTAGATGGGACAGCGTTCATCTCTGCCTCTAGCTGGGCACCTTCTGGAAAATATGTCATCTCCAGCTGTGTGTGTGTGTGTGTGTGTGTGTGTAAGTGCATATATCTCTCACCTCTACTCTGTTAGCCAGAGCAGGCTGCTTGTGTGTGGGTGACAACTGATGATTGCCTTTTCTGTATCTCTGTGCTGCAGTAACAACATGAGCAGTGAACCAGACAGGGATGAAATTAAAAAATATCATTGGTACAGAGATGTGGGTAAATTGTTCATAATCTTTTACAGTTTATATGTGTTTTTGGTGAGAAATATACTTTAGGTTACTGTAGGCCAAAAGAAAAGAAAAAAACTGAATGTTGTCTTGGACATTTTGTTTTTCTTCCTCCAGCATTTTGGTAACAAGTGGAAATCAAGCCACCAGAAGCTTCTCAAAAAATGTAGCAAAAATCAACTTGAATACATTACAAAATGTAACCAACAAAACAGTACATACACATAAATACATAAAACAATAATGGGGCTTTTCCACTGTCACTTTTGGCCACGCCATGTCAAACCATGCTACGCTGATTTGCATTTCCATTACTGCTTTTACTGCAACAAGCTGCACCGAGCAGCACCTGAGATGGACCAGTACTGGAGTGGGGCCAAAGTGAGCCCGACCCGCCAAACGGGCTGCAGTGATGTCTTGCTGCGACCACGGCCAACTTATGACTCCTCCTTTCTCCCTGTCTCCCATGTGTGTGCAGGAGAGCAGAGAGAAAGACGTTTCTAAAAGTCTCTGTATATTCAGTTCTCAGTACTTCTGTAACCTAACTGAGTCTATTCTTTGAAATTTAGTTTCTCTCCTGTCTTGCTGTTTCTACTTTCAGGTATCTCCTTTATTTTACCGTTTCATACTCGCTTTTAGTTGTGTAGGAGTTGTGCTGCTGATCGAACTTGTTTTCTCTTAAAAACACACGAGGATAGCTCTGTGGAAATAGAAATGCAAACCCCCGTGGAGCTGACAAACCAAGACAAGCCAGGTCAGCTCATGTGTTTAGAAAATGGCCACAAGAAAGATGTGTTGAATACAATAAAAAAATGTAAATTACAATAAAAAGGATGTAAATGATCATACCTGTCCCGTTAGATAAAGTTATAAATACAGACATTATAAAAATGAGGAATGCAATCATAAAAACTGTAAAATCATCGTAGTACATTATTTCAGCAGTTAGTATACCAGAAAGAAAAATAATACTTTAACATTTTATAGGCTACTGATAAAAAATAATGTGTGTAGTTGGATGTCAATCAAACTGCAAGACTGTAATGTGACTTTATAACACTCTGTCACTCTTTTTGTACTACTGGGAGAATAGTGTGCATCAGCAGCACACTCAAAAATCGTCCATATTTATGTATGTATTCATTATCAATATATCAAATCAATGTATTCATTAGTTTGTACGTAGCGTGGATGGCCATTGCTTCCATTGCATGCATCACTTCCTGTCTACGAGGGGATTTCCTTCAGGAAATTACTCTGCACCACTGCATTCTACACTATGAACAGAATATAGTCTAAATCTGAAAAATGTGACCAATTTTTCATTTAAAGCACGAAGGCTACTACCTGAGAAGTGACGAGCAGTCGTTGCTGTTCAGTCGCACAAGCCGATTATTCACACGTGGAGTCAATATTGACACAATAGCTGCAGTGGCCTCGGTGTGACAGACACAGTGACCAGCAGAGTGCCAGCAGTGACGCTCAGGAGCAGATGTCTGCTGTAATATACAGACCAGACAGCAGAATGAGGATGACCCATCTGTTACTGTTAGCGTCAGTGTTCTGTCAGGAGTCCTCAGTCCCCGTCCTTCAGGACTCTTATACGGTACTTCCTGTTCTTCTTTACTTTGTCTGTTTCTTCTGCTTGATTTGGTTCTTACTCATTTTGTTTGGGCTCGTCTGTTCTCTTAGCATCTTCCCTTTCTTACGATCATTATTACTTGAAAGTAGGACAGGCCAGTGTATTGTTATTGCGATATGAGACTAGATCTTCTTAGACCATCTTAGATTTTCAAGATCAATATATTGTGATATGCCATAATTAAGTGATACTTATAGTAAAGAAATATTGTGATGTTTAATTTTGTCCCTGTTGCCCAGCTCTATTTGAAAGGTGGTGGTATATTTTCCTGAGAAAATGATTTAGAGGAATACTTTGTTGTTGTTTTTCTGGCATTTCTGAAAACATTGTTATCGCAATAGTAGGGCTGCAACTAACGATTAACTTCCTCATCTCCTAATTCGATTCCTCGATTATGAATTAAGTAGCGGATTTGTCTGTAAAATGTCAGAAAATGATGAAAATAGTTGGTCACTGTTTTCCAAAGCCCACACTGACGTCCTCAGATTTCTTGTTTTGTCCAAAACACGAAGATATTCAGTTTGCTGTCACAGAGGAGTAAAGAAACCAGAAAATATTCACATTTTAGAAGCTGAAATCAGAGAATTTGAACATTTTTTAATGTTAAATTTTAAAAATGACTTAAAAATTAATTAACAAATCAGTCGCTGATTGATTTTATAACCGATTAACAGTCGCTGTGATCAAGTACACAACATGTACAAACAGTTTCTGA
Source organism: Lutjanus campechanus (assembly GCA_027495735.1). Classification (NCBI taxonomy): domain Eukaryota; kingdom Metazoa; phylum Chordata; class Actinopteri; order Lutjaniformes; family Lutjanidae; genus Lutjanus; species Lutjanus campechanus. The sequence goes on along the minus strand of JAJHUR010112113.1, from coordinate 25,320 downwards.
TTGTCCATATATCCATGTTCAGGGTTGGTCGTGGTGGCAGTAGGTTGAACATGAAATCCTTCTTTTAAACTTTCCAGCTCTTCCACCCCAGTTGGTTCCTGACCTGTCCTGTTTTATCTGCTCATGTTCATGTGTTGATGGGGCAACCGAACAACACACCTGTTAAATGATTGGCTGTTAGCATGTCATTAGTTGCACCTAGGGATATGATAGGCTGTTTATTAGCCAGGGCGAGAGCACATGTAACTGAAATAAAACAACAATGTTATCATCCATTGCAGTGTTTCACTGTGGACATTGTCATATGCCAGTTTGGTAGACATCGTCCATCCCTACCTACTAGTGCGTAAAAAATGTCCCCCAATTGTTAGTCCTCCTGTCTTGGCGGTCCGGATCTGACTCATCTTTTGATCACAACATCATTTACCCACCAACGATCCATACATCACCCTGGCCGTCTGTACCCAAGAGCCTGACGCCCACTGTGGACGGAGTACGAGGTAATGCTGGAGTTTCGGCTTCTGCGTTACAAAGCTGCAGCTGCGAGGAGACGTCTCACTCTGACTGACTGTTTCAGACTGAGAAATCGAGAGACTGACTCTGGGATCGGGTTGAACGGGCTCCGATTGACATTTTCACTGTGTGTTGGATTTTTGCACTGTCACTGTTTTTATAATACACTGTGGGAAACACTCAATTTTGCTGCATACTGTGTGAGAGGTTGGTGGCTCTGCTGGCTCCTTTGTAGGATATTGCTCGCTGTAAATTGTGTTTTGTCAGACTGTGACTCTGGTAAACACCAATTTCACTCAGACTTAACGCTCCCAGTTTGTAATGCAGGTTTTCGGTGAAAGATTTCTGCGTCTCCAAGCTCAAGGCAAGATTATGCTAATGAGAGTAGGCTGGTGTTTTTACTTACTCACTAAACAGATCTACACGTGTGAAAGCAGTCGAATGTCACTTAAACTTTAAAAGAACATATAGTAATTATGCGTTGGACGTGGATTTGTTTGGGATCAGGTCGCTGCGAGGTCTCTGTAGATCCTGTTTGTGTGAGCAGTAGAATATCATGATCCTCTTTGAACTGCAGACTGAGTATGTGTGAGTGTGGAGTAGCAGCTCTGAGCCTGTGGGTGAAGCTGCTCGAGCCCACGCACTTCTCCCACTTACCGCAGAGGACGGCATGCATCAGCAGCCAGGGAAACGCTACACCACAATGAAAGCTGACGTAACGCGCCAACACTGGAAATCACAGCACAGTGAGTGGAGTAGTGTAGCCTGCTCTACAGCTTTTAATTTCCTTTCTGTTTTTCTGTGTGTTAAGGTAACTACACACATTAACACCTGAGTGATGCCTCTTACAGCCTCAGTCATCTCTAGTTTGTTTTAAATGGACAACTTTTTTTTGCTTTTACTCATCATTATGAAGTAAATGTTGATTGCACAGTGTGATGGCTGTAGTATAATGACACCATCCACTTGTAGACTGGTTCCCTATAAGAATCGTTATCACGTCTCCGTTCTGTCTGCCGCTGGGCACGATATTTCCGGAGTAAATGATGCCTCCATTACAGACTAAACGAATGAACAAATTCACGCTTTTTCTCCTAATGTTTTCCTCTCATGCCAGCCCCTGCTGTAGTTACTTGTCTGTGCAAAGCAATAACTCAAACTATATCATTACTATGCAATGCTTGTCATTAAAATAGCCTTTGCTTGTTCCCGAATTCAATATAAAATTGTGACGATTTCAGTTTAGATGCTTCTTTCTTCTCTTGTATTTTCAAAGTGATGCTGATCCTTTCTTCACAGAGACAGGCTGAAAAGGCAGAAAATACTCCCAGAGAACACTTAACTTAGCCTAAAAGCTTCTAGCAAGGAGTCCTAGCTTATAATTGATTAAAGAAAATTTAGTCTCTATTAAAACATAGTGTAATTATCATTTCTGTTTAATAAATTGTGAGCCATATTTTAAAAGTTGCCTACAAAATGTTTGAAAACACAGGCATACTCCTGCAGTAGCCACCCCACGTGCTGATAGTTGTTATATTTATTTACCATGGTGGTAATTTTAGCACATATATATTTGTGTAATAATAATATATTAACGGGGGAAGCCTGCTGTGCCCATGAATGCCTCTTTGTGAGCCTGCAAGGTGCAGATATATAAATGAGATGACCTGTGTCACAATATGGGACTGTGATCGCGCTGTAGCAGTTTGTGCGATTACTCTGCTGATGAAGGTTACGTCAGACCAAAGTCATCACGGCTGCACTGTCGCATTTTTTCCAGATATCTTTGTCTGCTTTCATTTCTGGCATTGTAGCGTTATTGTGTTGGGTTGGAGATTTATCAGCCTTGTCTGGTTTATTTTCCTTTGTGAAGCACTTTGTAACATTGTTAAGTTCTATATAGATCAAGTTATTATTATTATTATTATGTAACTGCATCTCTAATGAGATCGATCCAAAACATCTCATCTGTGGTGTTTCATTAACTCAAAGTAATTCAGCATTTGGAGAGTATTTGTCCTCTTTGTTTTTATACCATTTTAACCTCTGCTTAAGAAACTTTTAAACCTGTTAAAGTTCCTCCACCCTACTCCTAACAGTTTCTCACCTTAGGATCTCTCTAGATACTTTGTTGAATAACTTTTATTTTTACCAGGATCTACTCTTAACTTAAAGGGGAAATCCTTAGAAAACTCTTTGCAATAGGAAGTTTTTTACATTTATATCTCAGGAAGCTTTTAACCTTTGTCTATGCTTGTGTAATGTCAGGGGCACAGGCCTCTGCAGCTATGAGCCTGCACAGAGGCGTCTATGCTTGGCATGTTATCTGTTGCCGTATTTCCTCACCAGGGGGCGCACAAACCAAACATCTGTGACAAAGCATCAAGTCGAAGAGATGAACGCCACAGACCAAACATGGTCGTAGAAGAATTGTAATTAATTTTCAACTCATTTTTGTAACCTTTTCATAGCCTGGGCCAAACCAGAGATTTCCTGAACCATTCTGCCCACAGCTGGTCCGTGGGTTCGGACCGGAAACCTCTTTATCATCTGTGTGACATCTAGTTTCCAGTCATCAGGCTGCTGTGTGTGTGTGTGTGTGTGTGTCTGTAGATTTTATCATAACCTGAGTGAGTCAGGAGGGACGTTGTCCTCTGTGGATGGTGACTCACTGCGCAGAGTTATTTTCCCGTCTTGGTGAGATGTCTTGGCAGCGTCTAAAATAACCGCCCGCCAGGTGCCAAATGCTGAAAAATTTGGGCAGAAAAATGGGTCAGAATAACCCGTTATCTGTCAAACAGTTCAGTTTCAGAATCTCTTAAAATCTCAAGGCCTTCTATACAATATGATGAATTTCAAACTGAAGCATTGGCAGCATGTGTTAGCCTGCAAGTTTTATAGGAGCACCCTTATGAACCGCCTCTGGAATTCAGATGAATTAGTGTAATATTTGTTGGTTTGTTGGGGTGGATTTTTACAGTGGTTTACTAATCTTTGGAGGCAAAACATTAATTGGTAGTGGTACCTTCAATCTGAGTGCTACTTTGTGTTTTGTTACTTAATTTGCTTAATATCAGCATATTAGCATGTTGACGATATAATTTAGCTCCAGGCACCTCTGTGCTTATGTAAAACCTTCCAGAGCTGCTAGCACAGCAATAGACTTTGTCTTATTTATTAAAATGTGATAATAATCCCGTCCAGTCGTTCAGTTTTAATTGCAATGTTTCTACAGCTTGCCTGGCCACATCTGAAAGGTAGAGTCAGTAGGATTTTTCCGTTTTTCCGTTTGTAAACGCACCGTAAAGATAGTTGATTGTGGAGTCTCATTCCCAGGACGTCAAGTACAGATGTTTTGGGTCGGTCCCACGTCCCACAGCAAAATAATAAGACAATATAAGAAGAGGGTGGAGTCTCTGCAGATACAACCACCACCACACAATAATTACATTACCTATGTATCAAGTTATGTTTTTGAGAGAATTTCATTAATCTTTTTTTATAATCAACTATAAAGAAAGACAAGTACAAGACAAAGAACAACATTCAAAATCAAGGTAATGATATAAAATGATCAAAAACAGACAAAAAGACAAAAGGAAAGTCAAAACAACAAAAAAGATTAAAACAAAAAGAGAAATAACACGTGAGGAGAGATTGTGGACAGACTGGGGTGAACATCTTTACATCTTTCATTAATTCACTTTAGACCTCTGATTATTTTGTCTAATGTTAACAGCCAAGAAATAAAAGTTTGAGGTGCTGATCAAAATTCATAATTTCCTCATTTGTACAAGAAGCATGGCTGCAACACAAAAAGCATTTATTAATCTGAAGTGATAGTTTTTGTACCAATATGAGAGAAGGCAGCATAACAACTTTGTAATTTCATTAGTTACTATATAATGTAACTAAGTATTAGAGTTTATTAAACAGTTATATAGTTTGACAAAGGGATAAATAAGCCACGATTTTTTCTGTCTTTCTTTGGTTGTTTGTTTTTCTTTGTTTGTTTCCTTCCTTTTTTCTGTAACTCTCTCTCTCTCTCTCTCTCTCTCTCACACACACACAAACAAACACAGTCTGCAAATGACGAATTTCAATTGGATGGGGGAAGGATTTCACTGTGGGGGAGGCTGCATGTAGAAAAAAAGGCAGGGAGCAGGTGTACATAAGGAAGGGTGTGTGTTTGTGTGTGTGCATGTGTGTGCAAAGAAGGGGGATCAGGATGAGGTACAAAAGGGGGCAGAAATATGAAAAAGACACAGAGAGAAAAAGAAGGGGGAAGGGAAGTGTGAGGTAATTTATGAGGCATTTATACCGTGAGGTTTAATCTCCTCACACACACACACACACACACACACACACACACACACACACACACACACCTCCTAACCCAGTTCCACAGTGTCTGCCCACAATTATCCATAACATAAAATCCAGTGAATATTTGTTGATGAAACAGAGAAAAGACTTTGATTTATTCCTTCTCCACTGCTCTTGATTATATTTAGATGTGATCTATAAAATGTCAACAAATTGTGGACAATAGCCATCACAGCTACCCAGAACCCAAGACTTGTTTTGTGCAGTCAACAGTTTAAAACCCCCCAGATATGTGACAAAAAATACTTATGATATTGGCAGTTAATTTTCTGATGCTGGTTTGGTCAATGAATCAACTAATCATTACAGCTCTGTATTTCAGTGTCTCATTTTCAAGGCATCAGGTTAACTGATAGTTTTTTTGAAATTGTTAAATTGTCTTTGCAGTAATTACAATAACTTTTTTAAACATGTGAACAAAATCGTTGTTACAGCAGTTTGGTTACAGCTTCTCAAATGTAGGGGGGGGAAATGGTTGTTGATTGATTGTTGATCAGACAATGTGATGTATTTTTGTCTTATGTTTTTTTTTTTACCCATGTTTTTGTTTTTAATGCCATACTGTAAAGCACTTTGAGTTGCATGAAAGGTGCTATATAAATAAATTATTAGACATTTTAAGACATTTTATTACGTAACAAAACAGATTATAAACAGAAAATCATCATTACATCTATTGAGAATGAAAATAATAATTTGCTGCAACCTTAAAAATGTATAAATTTCAATCCTGTGTTTGCAACAAATGGTGTCATTTCTCTTTCTCTGTCCATGATTAGTCCATTTTACACCCTCTGTAGTCGTTTATTTATTCTTTTCTTTGTTAATTGTTCAGTTATATGAATATAAATTGTTAAACTTCTCCTCATTCTTGTGGACCCCACGGTTTAAGAAACACATACTCGTTCTTCTGGCCTAAATCTCATGAGCTCGTGTTATCAGAGCAGATGATCTGATTAAGTTTTGGAGTATCTTTTGGCATAAATTTGCATAGTGATGAGGAAAAGGTGAATTACATGAAGATGATAGATGCTTAAAGATCGTGAGTGTATGTTAATACTTCCCAGGTGTCGCGTAGAGACATAGATTCACTGATTAAGGTGCTAGTTATCTCATTTAATGAGCTTTTTATCATAACAGCTTGTGTTTAATATAGCATGGTGATTATGGTGTGACATTTGGTAGCTTAAGTGTGTTCAGTGTTCAGCTGAAGTGTTAAATTTGGACCCGCGTTCAACACTGACTTCGAAATTGTCCAAGCTGGCAAACAGGGTTCAGATTTTGATTACTGAAGCTGAAAACATCTTTATTGTGACATTATATTTTGAGTTATTAAGATACTGTGCAGTCATACATCAGCTTAATGAAGAAAATGTGCCATAAAAGAGGTTAAAGGGATAGTTCAGCCAAAAATGAAAATTCAGTCATTGGCTACTCATCTTCATGCTGATTGATGGTTGGGTTTAGTTTTTTAGTCCACAAAACACTGCTGGAAAACCATAAAATGCCTCCATACTGCTCATCTGGTGTAATCCAAGTCTTCTAAAGCCCCGACATGATCGTTTGCATGTGCACCGTCACACCACACACACACACACACACACAGTTCAGACAGTGTGCACGTGAACGTGACTCCAAGCTAAGGATCCACAGTGAAGATTTAGACTAAAACATGGCGTCTTTCAAATCAACTTGGCACGTCGGGGCTTTAGGAGTCTTACATTACAGCAGATGAGCAGATGAGAAAACTGGTCACCATTAACTTACATTGCTTAGGAGATTCTACAGCGCTGTTTTCCACTGATACTCTGGCAGTGAAGAAGATAATGACTGACTTTTCATTTGTGTGTGAACTCTCCCTTTAAAAACTTTAATATTGTAAACCCCATGGTTCCTTGAACTAGTGAACATCAAGTGTCACTTATCGAGGTGTATGTATGTTCATGCTTTGCAGTATAATTTCCTCTGCTGGGATACTTCACCTCCCAAGATTTCACAAATTTCCTTTTGGCATTTCATTCAGGTTCATCTGGTTGTTCGTTGATTGAATCAATTTGCACTTTTGTTTGTGATGTTGACAGGTTTGTTGAACGTTTCACCCCACAATCAAACAGCTTGATTTGCCTCGCCATTGTCTCTAAAAAGACAATGCCTGTGCAGACACGACTTAATGCTCAAATGGACCTGCAGTGTTGTCTGATTCCAGTTCCAACTGTAGCAAATATTAAAGAATTATTTATTTGGGGGTTCAAGGTTTGGTGTTTGCTGTTCCTGTTTCTAATATGTTAATAAATGGCAACCAAAGGCAACCAATATTGATTTGCCACTTTTTCAGAATGGTTGCCAACAGCAAGCTGTCTGTTACTGTCGAGTTATGATTTTGATTCTGCTCTACATGTTCAAGTGTTCACTAATTATTCATGAAGCATGAAAAGCCTTCCCACTGTCTCACCACTTCCTCTGTCCTCCGTCCTTCTTCCTGTCCATCCAGGAGGGCCAGCAGCTGATCCAGGAGAAGCCGGAGCTCAGCCCGGTGGTCCGGAAGAAGCTGGAGGAGATCAGGGAGTGCTGGCAGGATCTGGAGAGCACCACCCAGGCAAAAGCCCGCCAGCTCTTCGAGGCTAACAAGGCAGACCTGCTGGTGCAGAGCTATGAAAGCCTGGACCAGAGACTGGGCCAGCTGGAGGGTCAACTAGCCTACGTGGACCAGGGACAAGACCTCACCACTGTCAACAAGCAGCTGAAAAAACTGCAGGTGCGTGTTTTTATTTAATTCTTATAGCTCTTTGACCCAAAAACCCAGAAAATTCTCAAACATTTTGAGTTTTGATCTCTTCAAAGGCCGCAGAAGCAGAGTGTTGAGCAGCCATGATGACGTTTTTAGTTGTTTTTTTTAATTTGATTTATTATCAGAGCAGCTTAGAAGTACTAAAAAAATAAAATAAAACAAAAGGATGTCAGATGTCATTACAAAGACATCTTTCCAAAATAAACATGAATATTAAAACGTAGAGCAAAGAAATTCAAGAACATGTTTTGTGATATAAATTGATACTAATAATACCAAATGTTTTGTAATTGTAGGCCTTTTTTTAATCAGTCTAAGAAGCAGCATTAGTCTAGAAATTTTTCAGCCTGTTTTCTTTTCAAATTTTCACCATAGCAGAAATACTATATATATGATTATTACTCACATTTCCAATCATTCTTTCCAGATATTTGTGCAATATTAGGCTAAAAACCTAAGGTATATTTATTATAATTATCCAATCAAGTTTTTCAACTAGTTTGACCTAAGTCGTATGATTCTGTAGCTCTGCTTCTTTACTCTGAAAATGACTCACTGTTTACGTTATCATCGCCACGCAGGATCGGCCTCATCTCATTAATATTTGAACGAAACATCATGTTTGGAAATGACTAACAGCAGCATTTCTCACTGTGTGCCTGCAACGATTTCCGTTCAGCTCTTCATCTCATTTCAGCAAAGTCAGGCTCTTTTATTTTCACACCAACATTAATCTTTAATTTGTTTTTATGTTGTTGTTGTTTTTGTTTGAAACACTATAAGCCGTCAGCATTCATGTCGACCCGGTGAGCTTTTAAATCAAGAGTTTCATCCCAACATCATTTTGGAAATACTGATGATTTGAAATTATTGATTAAGAATTTCCCGAATACAGATGCCAAAATCTTGAAGAATTTTGATAACTGTTTGCCAATCGATTGGACGCAGTTTTATCTCTTTGTGTCCTTGTGTTTATTTATTTCTCTAAAGGACAATGTTAAGTGAACATTAGTTTATGTAACATTAACACTGAATCGTTTTAAATGTACTGTAATAATTACATACTAAACACTGAGTGAGTGGTCCATGTGTGACTCTGTTCTGACTGTGGGCAGTGAGAGGTTGACACAACTTGTAAGCTGATTCAAGACACTGAACCTCAGATTGTTCCTGATCGGTTTGTGAGTGCGTGCATGGATGAGTGTGAGGTTTTGTGAAGTACTTTGTGCTGTTGAAAAGTTGAGAAGCGCTATACAAGTGCAGTCTATTTACCATTTACCATAAACTAAATCTTAATCAACATAAAATCAAAACTTTAGCTAAGACCCCACCTGCCCAAACCTGTCGTTTATTCTTTAGATCAGAGTCTTTTCAGGAGAGTAGCAGCCTTTTTTTTTTTGCTTTTTATGTAACATAACATGTGTGGCCTTTAGAGTATTTCAGACACAAGGAGATTCATGAAACTCTCTCGCTCATCAGAGCGAACAATCAGCATTAAAAATGGATAAATAATTGAAACAAACACCAGCACTGCAGTGAGAAACATCCAACCACCAGGATTAAAATTCTGTCGTCTGCGACGCGAATGGCAAGTCGACTTCTGCAGAACTTGTCAATTTCATTCGATTCTCTTTTGAGTTTGCCCTTCACTGTTTTGTTTTTTATTGCAAACTTACAATAGATACTAGAACTCTGCTACAAATGATTTCACCATACTGAAGTACAAAATGGTGTCAAACATCTTTTCTTGTTTCTACCCTCAACCTGACGATTAATATTTCATAATTAAATCAACATTAAGTTTAATTTCATGGCAGTAAACATGTTGTAAATGTGATGTTGGGATGTAACTCTTCACTCGCCCTCCCAGCAGTGACGGTTTGGATTCTTTACGCAGCGAGCAGCAGGGCGATGTGACCCGGGTTGGCGCACAGATTCATCCTTTCATTACTTCCTCATTTCACCAGACATGTCTCACTCTCCTCTCCCACAGCATTCTGCTCACAGCTTCCTTTTGCAAGCCACCATTAGCACTGCTTTACCACATCATCCAAACCAAACTCCACTACCCAGCATCCATCCTGGCAAGGGGTACAGTAAACTTCACTACACTTCATGTCTGTCCATCACTCTTTCGCTGTTCTGGGTTATTTTCAGTCTCGTCTTTGCTTTCATGTCCATCTTTAATTAAATGGTGACATTTCAACTGAACTGAACTTAGGAGGTATTTTAATGTATATTAGAACGCTTTAAACACTTTATCAATACGGAGATTGCAATAATTGCTATTATTATTCCTGTCATGATCGTTCTACCATTTTTACTTCTGCTACTTTAATTTCAGGCATTACAAGCAACCAGTTATGAATAAATTAATGTTGTGATTTTGTCATCCTGCCTTTTTAGGCCACAAGCTGTGACAGAACTTTTTTTTTTTTGCAAACAAACCGTATATGTAAAACTTTGTACTTAAAGGAATAGTTCGGATGTTTTGTAGTGGGGTTGTATGAAGTAATTATCCATTTCAGTAACTCATACAACCCCATGTTAAAACAAACGAGGTATGTCTTTAATTTAGTTACTTATACTTAACCTACGCTGAATTATAATATTCTTATGGTAAGTTCAAGAAGTAAAAGGCTAAGCGTGTTTAGCGTTTTTGTTTTCTAAAATTAATTAATCTAAAAAAATTAATCTTAAATCTGTGCATTGTCTGAGGTTGTCAACAAACTTCTCATTTTTACATTTCTGTCACATCCCTCACATCCTCCTCATCCCATCTTTATCTCGTCTCCCATGACAACATGTTTCCTGTCCACCTCCACCCAGTTTATTCTCTCTTCCTCTCACCTGCCTCCATCCCTCTCTCCTAATCAGCACATCCTCCTTTCCTTCGTCCGTTTTTGATAACTTTCGCTCTGCTCCTCCTCGTCTGCTTCCTTCTCCCCCTCAGACCATGGAGACCCAGATGGAGGAGTGGTATAAGGAGGTGGGGCAGCTCCAGGCGCAGGTGTCCACCATCCCGCAGCAGACGCAGATCAAAGAGACGGTTGCCGGGCGTCAGGCCGCCGTGGAGGCCAGGATGGTGCGTCTGATCGAGCCGCTGAAGGAGAGAAGGCGCATCCTGCTGGCGTCCAAAGAAGTTCACCAAGTCGGACGAGACCTGGAGGACGAGATTGTGAGTGTGACTCAGCATCACTTAAAGAGACATTTCACTGACTTGTACTCTTTCCCTGGAGACTAAACTTAACCATAACCACTACATGCCTTACCCCAACTCTTGGCACTGTATGCCATTATCCAGCCCAACAATTATATAAAACAGTAATTTTGTAGGTCATCTTGCATATTTTTTGTGGTATTTTAGAGTTTCCTAGAAAATGCTAAAAAAATGTTGGTGACTCATGCTGCACTCGGGGGCGTAGACTAACTCTGCATCCAATAAAACATTTTCTTTCTTATGACGCTGGCGGAGTGTTTCTCGAGCCAGGCCTCACTGTACAAAAAGTCACCCCGACAAGTTATCAAGCTGCAAATGTTGAATCAAACATGTTTTTTGAGCACCGATATTCCACTGGTTGACTTAAGCTATTCATAATTCTGACAGGACCGTTTCAGAGCGATCGGCGGCATCTATGTCTGCAAGCTATTAAACGTGTTGTTTGGACCGAGGACGCGATCAAAACTGCTCGTGTTTGCGGCGCCCATTGACAAGCTGTTGTGGTCTGCCATACAACCGTTGCCAAACTGTGCACGCAGCTTGCTCATTGTTTACAAACTGTAAAAGGGTCTATAGAGATTTTTTTTCCCCCTCTGATGTAATCTGGCTGCACAGCTTCAACTCCCTGTGATTTACAGAGTTGACAAGCTGTACAGAGCTGTAAACATCAATCAATAACAAATCCCGTAACCATTACGTAAATATGTGTAAGCAACAAGTTAGAGGTTTCATGGGAACTTCCAAAATTTAGTGATTTACATAATGCAGACATGCATTTTGTCCCCAGAAGAGAGATAACTTCCTCCAGTGTGACTCCACAGAATCAACTGGCTTAATTCATGGTGCAACTTTGACAGCTGATGGATTTATTTTTGTCACAGTTTCATAATAGGTTGTCATGTTTTCATTGATTTTATTTGCAGACTTTACAAATGCATATGAAAAAAGAACATCTTAAATGTTTTAAGACAGTTATTGTTAAACCCTGTTGTAGCCCAGAATCTTTGAAAAATGCTTTAAATGTTTTTAAAACTTTATTAAATTTCATTATTAATGAGATTCAGCAGATATTTCTATAGATTTGCAAATTCAAAATACATTTTCACTTCACTTTCATGCAAGTTGTTAAAAAAAAAAGGTAAAATATGTAATTAGGGACTTGATAGTTCCTTATTTAATCTTTTAAATTTAAGATGCACAGAAACATTCACCTACAGTACATGAGGTGTATATATGCACGGCCACAAACTCATAGAGGTGCAGATATTCACTGCTGTGTGTCATTTTGTCGTGTTTGTAGTTGTGGATCCAGGAGCGCCTCCCGATGGCCATGTCTCAGGAGCACGGCTCCACTCTGCAGGCGGTCCAGCAGCTCATGAAGAAGAACCAGGTAAGAAAATCTGAGTAACCAGTGATTCTAACTGTAGTCTTAACCTAAAACATGACTGAAATGTGGCTCCCCCCTGTTGATGCACTGTCATCACCCTAATTTCAGCTCATCATGGTCAAGTCACAAGAAAGATGGACAGAAACATGATGTGCAAACCCTAAGTCCTAATTTATACCTACCCTTTACTCACCTATCTCATCATGTATTGTATTTATTTAACTCCTGTAATTCAACACGTTTTTATCATTGTTATTTTTTAAACAACATAAAAATTATATAAAAAGCCACCTGCACTTTTCTGTTTTGCCCTCTGCGTCTCCTCCAGACTCTTCAGAGGGAGCTGCAGGGCCACAGGAGCCGGATCGAGGACGTCCTGGAGAGGGCGGGGATCATCGCATCCATACGCAGCCCCGAGGCGGACTGCGTCAGGGCGGGCCAAGACCAGCTGGCCCAGCTGTGGGGTCTGCTGTGGGCCGAGACCGAGAGGAGGCAGCTGGTCCTGGACGCCATGTATCAGGCCCAGCAGTACTACTTTGACACGGCCGAGGTGGAGGCCTGGCTGAGCGAGCAGGAGCTGCACATGATGAACGAGGAGAAGGGGAAGGTGTGTGTGTGACTGTCTTAAAGTCGATGGGCATTTTTTAGAAAAGCAGTAATCTGGTATAATCACCCTTCCTCTTTACATACTGTAGATTTACACATGTAGGCAGGATTAAGCATTTGTGCTGCGTGTTTTATTTTTAAAGTGAAACTTCTTCTTGTGTGTGTCATTTCCTCCTCCCACCAGGACGAGCCGAGCACGCTGCAGCTGCTGAAGAAACACTTGGTCCTGGAACAGACCATCGAGGACTACGCTGAGACCATCGGCCTGCTGTCACAGCAGTGTCGACAGCTGCTGGAGATGGGACATCCAGACTGGTGAGCATGTAAACACACACACACACACACACACACACTCCGTCATCACAAAATATATTTCTGTGATGTATTTCAGGAGTCAGTGGCAAAAGTTAATCATAGAAAAATGTATTTTTGTCATTAAAAAAAGTAAAACTAATCACAGGCATTCTTTTTAAAATGAACTTTTCTGGTTATGTTTGAACTGTTGAGGACAAAAGTGAGACTCAACAACAAGCCGAGCAGTTTTTGTTCGTCTTCTGTCAAATGAAAGATGAACAAGAGAAATATCAACAGTGACGGTGAAGATTTTGCATCAAAATTTATGTTTTTAATTTTTTTGCACTCAATGTTGGTCAGGAGTTATTTGGTGTTTTGACTAACCCTTTCAAAGTTAATATTTTAATTACTATATAACAAGCGATCTGCAAGACTGCAAGCATTGATTTTTCTTGACTTTTTCTTGCAGTTTGTCAGTGGGTACATTTCTGCCAATTTCAACTTTGGAAAACAAGAAACAGTTTTTACAAAAACAACCTTGTTGCGGCATTTGTCTGCAAAGACATAATCGTTTTCCTCCTTTACATTTTGTAGTTTAGCCACAGAAAGTTTTATACTGTTTATTCACAATGTGTTAATGAATATACACTCAGTGACTGCTTTATACAGTCCAGTACACCTGTACCAGGGTCCAGGATTGGTCTATCTACCAATGGTTGGTAAACTGAGCAAATACACTGCAATATTTTTCAACTGGCCATAAAACTGTAGCTATTATTATTTTTAATCATTTTGAGGCTCACTGCAGAAGAAAACTTTAGAAAAGTGTAAAGCAGGGGTTCTCAAAATGGGGCCTGCAAGCCAGCGGCTGTCTTCAGAAACATTAATGTGGTCCCTAAGATAAAGTAAAGTCCATGCATTATATTTTAATAATTCCATCAATACAGTTTCAGTTGCTCAAATTCAAAAGCTACTGGTTGCATGACAACTCGTGGCGCCTCACGAGTGTCATGGGATGATGTTCTGTCATCAGTGTTTGTGCTGTGAGCTAAAGTTAGTGACTTTGAATGCTGTATGGTTGAGGAGAAAATGGATCATCACTTTATCATACTGCAGGGGACAGATAAAGAGATCTGCCCTCTTGTGCTGGCTCCCTGCACTCAGTCATCAAACCTTTGAGAGCCCCTGGTGTAAGGTGTATAAATTGGCCACCGAGTGTACGTTGTTCTGTATTTCATGATTCAAAAGCATCAACGCTCGCATCCTGTGGACGTCTGATGCCTGCGTGTCTTCTGCAGATAACTGAGGGTAAATGCTACAGTACTCCCTGACATTTTATACTCTTCTTTTTTCCACAGCGAGCAGATCAGCAAGCGTCAGTCGCAGATCGACCGCCTGTACGTGTCTCTGAAGGACCTGGTGGAGGAGAGGAAGAGCCGTCTGGAGCAGCAGTACTGGCTCTACCAGCTCAACAGGGAGGTGGACGAGCTGGAGCAGTGGATCGCTCAGAGGGAGGTGGTCGCCAGCTCGCCCGAACTGGGTCAAGACTTTGAGCATGTCACCGTAAGTGTGTCGACAGATGATCTATAAATAATAGATTTAAGAAACAAGTCACATGTAGAAAACTTTGTTACAGCAGCTAATAAATCTGCGTCTATGCACTCTTTTATAATAAAGAAGAAATTTGTAAATCATTTCTGTTCTTCTGTTTCCCTCCCTTATGTCTCTGCCGCATTTCCAGGTCCTGCAGGAGAAGTTTACAGAGTTTGCGTCCGAGACGGGCAGCGTGGGCCAAGAGCGAGTGACGGCCGTCAACCAAATGGTGGACGAGCTCATCGACTACGGCCACTCGGAGGCCGCCACCATCGCCGAATGGAAGGACGGCGTGAACGAGGCCTGGGCCGACCTGCTGGAGCTCATGGAGACCCGGGCGCAGATGCTCGCCGCCTCACACCAGCTTCACAAGTTCTTCTCTGACTGCAGAGAGGTGAGAGACCCGAGGAACACAGCTGGGACACAGAACATAGATATGATACAGTGTTTTACACCATGTGGTTCAATATTATACGGTGCAATGAAACCACTTTATTGATCTCTGAGGGAAAATTCAACGCAACACAACATATAAAAGATACAACACTATACATAAAGCTCATTATTTTCTAGTTGTTGCGTACTGAAGGTATTTTTATTGGTATTTAAAGTCAAACAAAATGCTATAAATCACAGATAGAGTCGCATAAACATAATACATCCCCCGATGTTTCTGCTCCTACAGAGACCCTATTAAAGTATTATTGTACCATTAAGTAATCAAATAGAATCAATGCCACAAAAAATCACTTGTGCATGTAAATAAATTCAATGAAAAAATGCAAAACATTAAAATTAAGTTTAGAAGTTACAAATAAAGTTAAAAGTTAACAACTCTGTGTAAAATTGGGTTAGTATTACAAAACTACAACATCAGTGGCATTTGTGTGCTAAAAATGGTTGTAATGCAGAATAAAATTTCTGAGCACACCCTCTTCAAGAATATCAAAGTTTCTCCGATATCAAATGATCACATATAAGGTTTTTAATCCGTAACTTAAAGGTTGGAGGGATTTTTTCCTTCCATTTAAACAGTATGAGTCGTTTAGCTAAAAGAGATGCAAAAGCTATCATATGTTTTTCCTGGTGAGTCGACAAAGATGTATATCTTGTGGAGGTGTTACCGATATTTTTTATAAGGAACAAGTTGCTTTAGACTGATTTCGCCCCACATTTAATGTCTTCACGCATCTACAGTTGTGTTTTCTGGTGTCAATCAAGCTGTTCATCACAGTTGACTGTAACAAAGGCCCTTAAGAGCAGCTCAGAAACCTGAAAAAAGGGAGAAATGTAAAAGTGTTTCTGCCAAGCAAAAGATTTTATGTATGATTCTATGTAATGTGACAAGAAAATATTGCTGTAGAGGAACAACATTGTACTGTAGCTACAAAATGTCAACAAAAATGTATTCTGGAGTTCATTTTATTTATTTTTAGTACAAGACTTCTGTGGATTCCTGAAACCACAGCGGAGAGTATACAGTACTTACTCAGTGGCAGTTAAACTTAGACATCAGAAGAAATTGAATCACAGTTTGGTTGTATGTGTGCATAAAAAGTATTTCTCAGGTTTCTGACATTATATAAAATACAGATGTTTCATACTCTTCCTCTCACACTGTGTTCACACATTGAACAGGTTTTGGCCCAGATTGAAGACAAACATCGAAGGCTGCCGGAAGTTCGCGCTCGACAGGGCAGCACTGCCAACACCAGCACCCTGCAGAGACTCCTGCACAGCTTCGAGCAGGACATCCAGCTGCTGGTCACGCAAGTAAATTCACATGCACATGAACAGAGAGCATACGAACGACTTAAAGACTCATGCAGGGACGAATCACCTCAGTGGTGATCGCTCCGTTTCTAATGCTGATTTAGCCATTTTTCATATATAATTTACCCAGCAGATGTTTTGTTTGGCGCCACGCACACAGATATGTGGTGGAAGTGTTTTTAAATCAGTTAAATAATGATCACTGTTGTAGTTTCCACATCTTTTCATACAATTTACATGGACTAAATCCCGATCTAATGATATTCTACCTATTTTACAGTTTACTGTATTTGTGCTGGTCATATTTTCCCATGACAGGCTAAAATCTATAGTCTATAATAAAAAAATCACAAAAGAAAGAAAAAAAAATCTGTGACTGTACTATATTCCTTTAAAAGTCATGGAAAATGACTCATTAAACAGTATTTGATACATACGTTTCTTAAACCCTCTTATAACTTTGGCCCCACAGCAATTAATCCTTATTTTAAAAATGTTAATTAAATTCATTTTAAAAAGAATGAACGAATTGAATATAGACTGATATTAAAAATCTTTGATTATTTATAAGTCCGAGTCTGAATCTTCATGGTAAAAATACCTTCTTACTCTGCATTTAATTTTGCTTTATCCAGTCTCAGTTGTGCACCTGGGGAACAGAAACATTGGTACATTTTACTGAAGAACGATGCAAAATCACAGCTGCTCTGTGTCGACTCCAGTGACAGCGTCCGTACCGTTTGGCTCTGACTAAACACAGCTGTCAGAGCAGCTGTGTTTTGTGCGTCATTTGGAAAACAAACTCTTCCTCTTTCCATTTTTTAACTTCTGTTTCCTCCTTGTTCAGCTTTCGTTTTCCTAAAGTCTGCTCTGCCCACTCCGCCAGGTGCGTCAGCTGCAGGAGAGCGCGGCGCAGCTGAGGACGGTGTACGCCGGCGAGAAGGCCGAAACCATCGCGTGCCGCGAACACGAAGTGATGCAGTCGTGGAAAGAGCTGCTGACGCACTGCGAGGAGTGTCGAGTGCAGATTACCACTGAGACGGACAAGCTGAGGTTCTTCAGCATGGTCCGAGATCAGATCATGTGGATGGAATCCATCATCTGTCAGATAGGGACGGGAGAGAAGCCCAGGTATCCGAACACAGAATCTGTGCCGACCTCAATGTTAAATCAATGTGGTGTGATATAAAATAGGTTTGAACAATTCATCAAAGTTTCATCAGATGTGCAATATAGCCTACAAATTTTAAAATCACAGGAGTGATGTGGAATATTTATATGAGGTGAAATGTTTGTCAAATTAGCATTTTAAATTAAATAGAAATTGTCCTAGCCTACATATCTATATTCTACAAGCTTAAGGTCGTTTTCACACCTGACCAAGCGGACTCGGTTCGATTGGGGAGCTGAAAGTCGCAACATTGTTGCATTTATCACTTGTTTCGGTTCTGCTTTCACACTGTGATTTCTGAAGCGCACCGAACTTTCTGAGCAGCATCACGTGGTTGAAAGGGGCGCTCGTCGATTGGACAAAGTAGGAGGGGAAATCCCTCATGCTTCGTCACATTATTTTAAGGAATGCTACAACGTTAGTGAACGCAACTGTTCCTATAATGCTATCGTAGCTTGTCAGGGATTGATTCTGTTAGTTTTCTAACTTTGACGATCTAACATGTGACAACATATGAGCTCAGAGTTTAAGGACTGCGACTCTTGGTAGTTGTGATTTGATTTTGTTTAAATATGCCAAATTGTGAATTTATGGGTTATTGTTGCTAGCAACTGCTAATGCCATAGCAACAGTAAACATTCACGTAAGGACTAATGAGCTGTAAATAGAGATGCAGAATCAAGCTATATTATAAATACAGATGAGATACGTTGTATTTTAGCACAGAATACATGATTTTAGTAAACCTATAGAAAATAATTTGTTAAATTCGCATAATTTACCATTGAATTTATTCGTACGCACTGTGTATAGCGTCACTACATATATTTGGTCCTGTGTTTGGTCCGGTGAGCTTTCACACTGCATACGAACCGAACCAGGGTTCACTTGCAAGCGAACCGAGACCCACGTTTTCAGGCGGACCAGAGTTCGCTTGTTTGGTCCGCACCAGAGTTCGGATGAGCTTTCACACCTGCCCAAACGAAGCGGACTATCCGAGGCAATGAACTCTGGTCCGTTTAAAGCGGACCAAACAGCTCTGGTGTGAAAGCGACCTAAGAAAATATCTTTGTTTGGTACAGATCCTTCAAAAATTACATCTCATAATAAATGTATTCATTATTCAGTGTTTTTCAATGAAAACATTATCACTCCCACTAATATTGCAGGTCATCTTGCAATATCGGTCAAAATAATTGCAATTGCAATTCAAAATCTTTCAGCCCTAGTTATAAAGCATGTACAGCGTTCACAAGATAATACAAAAGCTACAATGACCAGAGTGGGTGGAGTTTTAGTTACAGCTTCCTGTACGTTTTATACCAAATAGGATTTGACCTTTCACATATTGTTGTGTGGTGTTGACCCTCAGTTTGTGTCTGATTCTGGATCAAAATAAGGTTGAAAATGACCTTTATTAGTAGATATTATACAGTAAAATTACCAGTAAACAGTCTGAAATAGCTGAGCTTCAAGCAGTCTTTGATATTCTGGGAGGGGAGAAGAAATTCTCACTCCAAAGGTCGTAATTAGCCAACAGCAGGACTCTTTAAAACAGCTCACAGCATCAACAATGATATTTACCAAATGTTAGCTGTTACTCATCCCAGTTTTTTTATTTATTTACAAGAATAAGACTGCTTCTATCCTATAAATAGATAAATATCAAGCCATCTTAACCAAAACTTGGTAAAGAAGAGAACGGATAATTGATGCTGTGATATTTTTCTCATTATCAACAACTCCGTTACTTCTAAAGATCTGATTCCTGTTATGTCCACGTGGAGATACATGTGGTAACCAGTAGTGTTAAAAACCCCGTGTTTCCTTCAGGGACGTGTCCTCAGTTGAGGTGCTGATGAACTATCACCAGAGTCTGAAGAGCGAAGTGGAGGCTCGCAGCCGGAGCACCCTGGAGTGTATCGAGATGGGCAAAACCCTGCTGGCGGCTAGAAACCCAGCAGCTGAAGAGGTGAGATCAGTTAAACTTTAATAGTCCACAAGACAAACTGGATCAGTGCAGCAGCAGTAGTATTCTAAATTAAATATCATTATTTTTACACTACAGCTCTTCGTTCAGTGAATGTTCTTGTGAGTAAAATGAAGCCGTAACATGTTTTTGAGAAAGAATGAAAGTACTTCAATCCCACTAATCAGGGATAACACAAGAGCTCTTTTGAATCTTTGGATTTCACTAAAAAAGTGTTTTAAATTCAAAAGTCCTTAAATCTGATTTAGTAAATTCACTGATCAACAGGCGATGTGATATCAGTCATTTTGCATGTTGTTTTTGTTCCATGCATTATACTTGTACAGTATATGTTCAAATTTGAGCGTTGCTGTCGGTCAAACTGTCAAACTAACAGCATCAGATAAACAGACAGACAGACAGGAAATTGCACCAATATAGCAACCAAGTCACACATTAATCACAAAAAACATAAGCACAGTAACTAGAACTACGATGGTAACTACAAGTAGTAACTAAAATCTTAGTTAGAAACTAAACTAAGACTAAAAACTGAAACCAAACTAAATAAAAGATATAGTGCCTGTTAATATTCTGTACACTGTTTGTGCTTGATTGCTGTTATTTTAGCACAAATTTTGACTCTGTCCCCTGTGACGCTGTGATTCTGATGTTGCTGATTTTGATGCTCAGATCAAGGAGAAGCTGGACAAGGTGGTTGCTAAGCAACATGAGCTGTCTGAGAAGTGGGACAAGCACTGGGAATTCCTACAGCAATGTGAGTACACACAGGTACCCACACACACAGGCCTGAAGTCTTTTGTCAATATAGACAGATAGACAGAGCAGACACATAGAAATATAAGTACTCATATAATGTTGAAGGGAAGAAAGTAAAATAAAAGCAGCGATAGAAGTTTCTTATTATTTTTGTGTTATTTTTGTTTTTCCTCTCAGTGTTGGAGGTTCACCAGTTTGCTCAGGAGGCAGTGGTGGCGGAGGCGTGGCTGACCGCTCAGGAGCCGTTCATCAACAGCAACGAGCTGGGCGCGAGCGTGGACGAGGTGGAGCAGCTGATTCGTCGGCACGAAGCCTTCCGCAAAGCTGCCGCCACCTGGGAGGAGCGATTCAGCTCCTTGCGACGGCTCACCACGGTAACATCATCATCCTCATCATCATTATTGTGTCAATACAACCTGGCTGATGAAAAGGTTGAGTTGTAAGATCAGAAATGTTTTATTTTATTGTTTCGTTTTCTCTCTGCAGGTTGAAAAGTTGAAAGCGGAGCAGAGTAAACTACCGCCGACCCCTCTGCTGGGTCGTAAAGTCTTCCTGGATCCTCAAGATGCCTCACCCAGTCCATCCATGCTCCCCCGCCTCCCGATCTCCCCCGTCACAAGACAGACCATCTATGAGCAGAACGAAGCCAGCTCTCCCCCATCGCCCTCACCCGCCACGCCCACACCCTCTCCTTCATCCGTGGCTCGTCGGCTGGGCTCGACAGTCGCTAACTACACCCCTGTGATGAACGGCTCCAGCTACCGCCACACCCTGGAGGCGCGGCATGGCAGCGTAGTGGGTGTGGCTGCAGGGCTAGGCGGGCCCTCGCCTTCCTCGATCGCCTCAGTTGCCACAGCGGCCATGTTAGTCTCAGCCAACCAGGCGCGAGAGAGCGCCAGCGCAGTGAAAGAGCAAGCGACAAAGGCAATGAGTCACCTCCAGCCAGTACAGGCAGCGAGGACACTGGAGGTGAAATCGTCCCCGTATCTACGGCAACCTAAAATCAAACACTTAGATGATGCTGTGACGCCGCTGCTCGTGGCGAGCCGGCTGGAGAAAGCGAGGGAGAGGGAGAGGGGGAGGGAGAGGGAGATGATGATGGGGGAGATCGGGACGGAGAAAGCAGAAGTGGCTGTGATGGCCGAGGTGGTGCTCCAGGAGCCGGGCCGGGAGCGCCTGCACAGCGAGCCCACCAGAGGGCCGCGGGGGTCCAGGACCGACCCTTTGGGCCAAGCTGAGCCGCAGGTCCAGACCCACACCTACCACCGGGACCACAGGATAGAGAGGCAGCTGTCCAGCGAGCAGCTGATCCAGGCGCGCAGGGACGAGCTGCCGCAGGAGGTGTGGAGGGAACAGGCCGAGAGGCGGGAGAGACGGACGCTGGAGAGGCAGACGTCCAGCGAGCAGGAGGGCCACGGGAGCCACGAGGGCCGGCGGAGAGAGAGGGACCGACACCGGCTGGAGAGACAGGAGTCCAGTGAGCACGACACCGGGAAGGAGCACTCGGACAGACGCTCAGCAGGAGGGTGAGGTGTCTTTTAGGTTGTCTTGTCTGACTAATGTTTCAGGAAGCACATACAATGATTATCTAATCTAATATGCTGAGCACTTAATGTTGGGCGTTACGGGACAATAATTTCACAGGAAACAAATCATGATTGATATTTTTGTCTAAAAATCTTAATTTGCTTTCTTCTTTTGCAGAGAAAAGAGATCCACCCTGGCAGAAATTGTAGAGCAGCTGCAAGAAAGAGAAGCTGCACAGGTCGGGAGATTTATTTGTTGTACATTTTATATATTTGAGTGTATATTCAATGAAAAACAAAACAAATTTCCTGTCCAACCACTATATGCCAGCTTCTTTGTGATGATTTCTCTTGTTTCCACAAAATTGCGCATTGAAGTTTTGACCTCCGTTTTTGAAGTGGGGTTGTATGAGGTACTTATCAACAGTCAGAGTATAACCTACGGTAGATGGCGGTCGACACTTCACCAGTTTGGAAAAGCAGAGTACCTACATAGAAGTTTAAGCAATGTACTGCTGTTGACAGAGTCAGGGGCTAAACATGTTTTGGACAATTAAAAAATGCCCCATCTAAAAAAATATATATCGGTGTAAGTGTACACTATATTTAGAATACTTTCACTGCTTTATTTTGCCATCAGACGGCCTTTTCAGTCAGGAAACTGTCGTTATATAAACCAAATATCACTCTCTCCCACATAACCAGACTCCATTAGTGAAATCAGTCATTTTACTTTGCAGAACACAGGAGTTGCTGGTCTACAGCTGCCTCAGTCTGTTAGTTTGTTTGTGTTATTGTGTGAATTTGGTGAATCTGAACTATCCTTTTAAAACACGAAAGCCACACAATAACAAAAACCGAACGATTGAGGCAGCGGTAGACAGCTAGCAACTCCCGTGTGCTGGGAAGTAAAATGACTGATTTCACCAATGGAGTCTGGTTGAGCAAGAAAGAGTGATATTTGCTTTATATGATGGTGATTTCCCATCCATAAAGGCTGTGTGGCAGCAAGGTAAAGCAGAGAAAATATTTTAAATGTAGCGTACACTTAAACTGATATTGATATTTTTCGGTGGGTAATGAAAATGTAAAACACACAATACAAAGAGCCAGATCACAGAGATTATTACTTTTAAAGCCTGAGCCAAACTCTTACTGACTCCATCACCTCTCTCCACCCTTCAGGCCCGTGGTGAGGTGCCCCGCCTGCCTAATGGGTTACCAGAGAAGTCTTCCCGTCCCGACCGGCCCCGAGCTCGGGACAGACCCAAACCACGGCGCCGACCGCGACCCAAAGAGCCAGGAGACACGGCGACGACGCGGCGGTCCAGGTCCGCTCCGGCCCAGAGCAGCCCGGCGGTGCCCCAGCCGCCAACACACACCGCACACCACGAGGGCTTCCTTTTCCGCAAGCTGGACATCGAGACGCTGAAGAAGAGCACCAATAGGTGGGTGTTCAGGGTCATAATGATGAGCGTAACATCTGGACGAGCAGATGATAGAAGTCAGAAGGAAGGAGGGGTGGACATTGATGTCATGAGTATCAGACTATTGGAGTGTGTGTGGTCAAATAGCACTAATATAGCACTGCTTAGAGTTTAATCTGATGCTCCAGGAAGGTTAACCCTCTCGGAATAGAACATGGGTGGGTTTTTACCACAAAAGAGCAATTTGCATGATGTCAAGTAAGTTATTTTTCACATTAATGGACTGAAGTTGCAGTCAGGTAAAAACTATTTGCCCCACGTTGACTGCAGCACGTGTCGCACTTCCTCTCTCTCTCTGTTTCTCATGACATCACTGCCCTCCTCCATTTACTGATTCAACAATGATGATAGCTGCATGACTCTGGCATGCTAAGCTAACAAGCTCACACACAGCGCTGACACCACGTCTGACATGTGGAACAGATGCATGACTGTCACCGGTGCAGATGACACATGATGCCTCATTGGTTGCCCCCAGCGTGAGGGTCAACGTGACAGAAGCAACACTTAGCTAAGCTCTGGGTTTCCTCAGCAGTCAGACCGTAGAAGAAGAATGCATACATTATGTTTTCAAGGGATGCAGTGACTTTTTCATTTTTACTTGTTTGGTAGATAACACAAACAAAATTCTGCAAAGTGGAAATAAGGGGTTGGTCTCTATCTGCTCCTAACATATTTGAAAACTGATAAATTTGCAGCACATCTTACTGTTTCCTGTAAGCTGTAAGAATGTATGAGACTCCAGAAAACAGTCATTTTGGTGGGAGTTTACAGTTAATTTCTTTTTGATCGGCCTCTATCATTTAAATTATGCCCAACAGCACAATACATAGCCTTGCGATACCTGTCAGTTCAATATGAGTAATATCTGGACGCTGTGTTGGATCATTCACCCACTTTGATAGGGGAGAACTGAAGGAGCATGACAGCGGACAGATCAACCTTAATTTATTAAGGTATTGCAAACGTTCAGGTTCAGGCAAGGTGGCAAAAAACACAAAATGAATGCATACAAACATGTCAAAATAGAAATCCAAACACACCTCACATTAACTGACGTGTTTGGTATCTTTAGGATTCAGGGTGTGGCCATGACGTTTTTCCAGAGTACCTGTATGTGCTGGCCTGATCTATATAAGTCAATGTGATATGGGAAAATGTGATATATCACTGTTTGTTGTGTTGCTTATTTCTGTCCTCAGTCTCTAATATAAAGTTCGCTTCCAAAACGTTGTCAGAGCAGTTTGAAAACAGAAATCACAGTATCATCAGTTTTTGTTTTTTAATAAATTACATCGCTGCTGTTAGCTTATTATGGTGGCACTGCTGGTTTGTGCGCTCGTAGGTGTGTAGCTTCCTCCACATTTAAACAATCTGAGTGACAGTGGCGCAGGGAGACACCACGTTATTCTCATATTTGTCATCTCTGATCATCAGACTCAGAATTCGAAGACGACCGTTACAAGAAATCTAACTGCATGTGGGAACATCATGCATGACGCTTACGATGCCTCCTGATCTAACACGAGCCCACAGAGTAAAGCACAACACAAATGGTTGGCTGGCTAGCAGGCTGACCGGCTGGCTGGCTGATGAATGACCTGGAAATGGAGGTTGATGGAGCTTTTTAATGGCAAACTCTGCCTTGTGTCCGGTTGCTTAGCCTCAACACACACACACACACACACACACACACATGCACACACTACCTGGCCTCCACAGATGACTGCCCTGCTTCCTCCAGAGAGACACCAACGGCAAAAGTCTCTCTCTGCACTGCCCCCTAGTGGCTGGGCTGACCACGCACAGCTAAAAGCTCATCCCCCC
>JAJHUR010112112.1:0-18552 GCA_027495735.1 Lutjanus campechanus | reverse complement strand
CTCTCTCTCTCTCTCTCTCTCTCTCTCTCTCTCTCTCTCTCTCTCTCTCTCTCTCATACTTTCCTGTCCTCACTTTATCAATTAAAGTCCAAAAAACCCAACAAACTATGTCGCAAAGACTCCAACTAATTTTGAAGGTAGGCTTCTGTCTGTTGCCAGGAGCATCGTACTGAGAACATGCTAAGAACAAAGCTTATTAATTCATGTGTTTGCACCTGCAAATTACTATGTTTCTGGAGCTTTTAGTGTGTAACCGACATGATGGACCTGACTTAAATTTGAAATGTGGCTTGATGGGTGACACACAGGACTTTAACACACGTTGATTTGTACATTCTTCTCAAATATGCTGCAATTGTCACAGGAAACAGATAAACCATCTACCATGTACAACAATCACACTGTGATCTTTTGCATACTTATGTAGAGCTGACATGCTCTCACCCTGGACTAGCTCGAATATTGCTGTGCTACTTCCTGAGGCGTGTCTAGAAGAAAACCCCAGAACCACAAAAGATCTCACCAGAGTGATTATTTCAACCCAAACCACGACCTTGTCCGTAAACTCAACCACACGTTTATTTTATCACATTATCACATCGCATTACAAAACATACTGTAATTAGTTTTGTGCAGCGTGCACAGTTTCACAGATCCAGGGTTCCCTTCTAGACACAAGTCACTTCCCAGTACAGTACAACTGTGGCTAAGAAGTAGTTGAAAAAGAGGAGGAAATAAGGAACACATGTGGGCCGCTGTGCCATAATATGTCCCAGGGAGCTTTTTAGGCATCATTCATTATGTAATTAACCCCAGAACCCTACATCCTATAGCCTGTTGGGTTCACATCATAATGTCACATCTATCCCAGTTATATCTTGGTATTTTGCCAATTGATTTTCACCGCATGTCATATGAACATGGATTTGTTTCTTTAACTATGATGTATTTCGTTGCCAGTGGGACTCAGTGAAAAGAGCTGACGCTGCACAATCAGTGTCTCCGTCCTCAAGGTTTGAGTCTTACAGAACATAAAGAGCATAAATCATCTGTCAGAGGAAATATTCAACTGAATCTGTGCTTACGTTCGGCCGGGCTGCAGAAAATTAGGTTGATACGGTGACGAATTAAAAGATTTACAGGAGAACTGCGCCCAGTTTGAGGAAGTATGGTACTACAATGATGTTTGAGAAGAGAAATGTTTTTGAAGACATGTTTTATTACATTTTCTTTGGCCTTGAGA
This sequence comes from Lutjanus campechanus, assembly GCA_027495735.1. Classification (NCBI taxonomy): domain Eukaryota; kingdom Metazoa; phylum Chordata; class Actinopteri; order Lutjaniformes; family Lutjanidae; genus Lutjanus; species Lutjanus campechanus. The sequence goes on along the minus strand of JAJHUR010112112.1, from coordinate 17,309 downwards.
GCAGAATGAAGCACATCTTTCGAGCTCATATTTGCTTGTATAACCTCAGGTCAGGTGGAGCTAGTTTTTCAGATGTGGACAAGCTTTGATTTGAGATGCGCCAGTGCCTGCGCATACGTCCGCACGCTCTTAAATACGCGCACGCGTACGCGCTAGTTAGGCCCTGGGGAGCGAGAGGACTGCAGACATTGTGGTGCCTCGGTCAGCGTAGTCACCAAAGTGCCAGGGGACTTATCGATCTATCAGAGAGTACGTTTTCACATGCTCACACTCTGTATGCAGTATGTCACTGCCATGATTAACATATCTGAGAAAATAGTCCATCTTGTTCCAAAACAGGTCCCTTCTTTTCAGAGAGTTTCCCTCCCTGTTTCTTTTTTTTTTCTTTACAGCTGTGACTCAGACAACATGGTAGGTCTCGATATGGAAAAATTTCCTTTTTATCTTGCTCATAAGGAGTCCTTGAAGCTTGATGATAGATTATTACCATGCATGGACTTATAGTTGAAAGCCTGAGCAGACTGTTGGCAAAATAAATTGGGCATTAGTTCTTGAAGTTTCTCTGTCAGTACTGAAAATTAGCTATCAGGCTCCAGAGAGCACATGCCAGATCTCTCAGACATATGTCTGCACACATCCCTGCGGATCGCCCTCGGTGCACGTCTAAACCCCTGAAAGACACGGAGCATTTGACGTGACTTAAGCTGAAATAACATTCTGGCGCTGCAGGGGAAAAGTTGGATTAGAGAGCGACGGGCGGTGAAGAGCTCTTGTGTGCAGAAGTGGATGCATTTACATTGAAGATGCCTCTGCAAAGAGGAAAGTGTAGGAGGAAAATGGGTTGATAAATAGCTTTAAGACTGTTTACATAATCAAATAGGTCTAGGGCTGATACCTCTGAGTTTACTGGAGTTCACAGATCACAGTACTGCTCTCTGTAGTTACAGTTGTTATGCCTGTCAAGCTCTCCATTCAAATAAGCAGTTTAAAACAGTGCCAGAGTTTTGAAATCCATTGAACTTTTTTAAATACTGGGTCCTTGATTTCAGACTGATGTAGACAAAAGCTGTCTTCTCATTTCTAGCTGAAAGCCACCAATTACAACTGTTGCTTGCACATTTTATCAGCTGTAGCTAGCCATAGAAACTTCAATCAATCAATCAGTCGGACTTTATTTTTATAGCACTTTTCATACAGTAACCCCTCCCCCCATCCACCCACACACACTAAAGCAATCACTCTGTAATTAAATAAAGAACTAAAATAAGAGGATCACTCATTAAAAACAGGAAAAAGAACTGAACTGAAATGCATCATAGGTGAGGAAACACCCGACGCAGGATAAATCTCAAAATAAAAATAAAAAGGTAACGTAAATAAATTCAAATTAATCAGTAAATAAAAACTCTACACAGTGGGTGAAATGTAAATGTAAATAAATGTAAATAAACTGTACATTGTTAAAAAGGAAAACAATCCAGGAAATACAAGTAGATAACAAAAATTAATAACATTAAATAATATAATATGAAATAATATACCAACTGACAACAAACACACTAGATGTTTAAATAAATAGGAAATAGATGGATGGTGAGTTTTCTCTAACTTTGGGGATAATTAAAAGATCACTTCCAGAAGACCTATGAGTTCTAGAGGGTTCATAGAATAAAAGCAAATCTGATTTAAAAAAAAAGAGGAATAAGACAGTTTAGAGCTTTATAAACCAATAAAAGGATCTTAAAATCCACATCCAGTCATGTTTTAAACGATACAAAATGTTCTGCAAGAGGTAATAAATTGCGTCTGATACGTTTCCTTTGCAAAATGCGTTCAAACACCTTGTTAAAATGTCTTACATATACAGTAGCTCTGCAGCTTGCCTTCATTTAGTATTTATTACTGTTTCCTGCTAGCTGTTACTAGCTGTTTGCTAGTTGCTATAACATGGATACCTCAGAGAGTGAAGGAAGGAAGTGGCACACGTGGCTAAATGTTATGTGAATAAAAATTTAATATTACATCATCAATAAATGTGATTTATGCCTGAGTCATGTGACTTCACAACATCATCAAACTATGTCTTTGTTATTGTTTCAAAGTGAGAGGGATCCCTGGTGGGACAATTTACATATTAACTTATACATTTTACTTGTCCATATCCATAAAGAGCAGGACAGAGCCACTAAGGTTCACCTGGACTCACTGCTCCTACACAGTGAAGAACCACCACACGGTGCATGTATTGTGAACAGGCCTTTTTATCTTACAAGCTAATGTGCTGTAATATTAAGTAATTTCCTTATACTTAAAAGTCATGTTTCATTAGAACTACTTAGGTAATAAGCTAGTTAGCTTAGCATTTGTTGCAGTCTCATTAATCCTCACAGCTGGTTGGTAGTCAGAGAACAATATATTCATCTATGGCAGATGCTATTAGCAGTCAGGTGTTAGTATGCTATTTGCACCCAGGATGGGAAAGCCAATTTAGTTATTTACACCTGGGTTTATATAGCCTAGCATGGCAGAGACAAGCACCCAGGTGTCCGTAGCCAAGAATGCTATTTGCACCCTCATGGCAGACACAACCATGATCTTTTCCATAAACCTAACTAAGTAGTTTGGTTAATCTAACTTGACTAAAGTCAACAGTGACGTCTAACTTCACACAGGACTCAAACTTAATTCCCCTGGAGAGAGTTTTGTGTTTAATCCTCTCATCCATCATAAACGTAGCAACGTTTGCGAGGTAGTTCAGGTAGTCTGCGATCACACGCCTCACTCCCTGTAGTACATACTGTACCAAACACACCCTTCCAATCTGGCAGTCTATCAGTCTATTTAAACCACTGAAACCTCCCATCTCTCCCTCTGCGTGTCAATGCCTTGGCTGCGTTGCACCAGCATCACTGCCTGTTCATTCAGCCCCACCACCACCGCAGCATCCACCTGCAGTCTCCGAGGGGGCAAGATGTGTGTTCATCACACCTCCATATCTCTATGTAAACATAATCTGTGAGGAGTGATGAGGTCGTAGCCTAGACGCCAAACTCTAACTATGTTCTGCTGCTGCAATTTACATTCTGTCTGACTGAACCTCCTTTCTACAGTTTGTCGCTCGGTCTATAGCTAAACTAGGGGGCCGGGTGTAAATTTTCACACAGTGCAAACAGGCACTCCATTATCCCCTCACAATAATGGAGGTCGAATGAAAGTCTGAACGACAAAGAGGTGGATAAGGTGAATTATATAAGATATGTTCCACCAGCCAGTCATACAAAGCACCTGTCTTTGTGCACATTTCATATGAAGAAAAGAGAAAAGCTCTATGACTGATGGAAGCACATAATCTCATTTCAAAATACTGTAAGTGTTTTTTTTTTTCACCATGAAATTTTGATGCCGTAATCTTAGATTCAGTGTTATTCTGGTTGTGGTGCGGTCGGCACTCCAAAGCACGATAACCACACTTAAGGTTTTAAGAAGGAACATTAAAAACGCTCTCCACTCCGGCTTAGTGCCAAACGTCAAGGCACTTTTATGGCTCTATATATCTCTACAGTCCTCCTCCCATGGATTTCTGGGATGGAATTAGGTGCTCGGTATAATCTATCATTACTTGGAGCATTGTGCACTTTCAAAAGGAGAACGGAAACATTTACATAATATCATAAGCTCCCTCCCGTCCATCACTCCATCTGACGACTGGTTTTCCCATACTGAAATAGCCTTGACTGCTGTCAGGCGTGATGCATTCAAATGCCTCATGCCTTGTTCTTCATGTGTTTTGTATTTTTGAAGTAGGACTTACAGTATCACTCACTGTTGTGCAATTTATTGCATAAAGGAAACAGCAATGAGGACATTAGACGCAACATGAATATAATTTATTTCAATACAAATGTTACAGCACATACACTTTTCATAAATACCACAGGACACCACATGTTGTAACAGGCTTCATTACCTTTAACAGTGACAAAAACTTGTGCGAAAATAGCTTGCAAACATTTAGTAAACATTCAACTGAGTGACGACTTTTTTCAGTCTGGCCATGAAAAAAGGTTCACATATAATAGGTTTACTTTTCATATGACGGCTAAAGCAATATTTTAAGTTTCATAGAAAATTCACATTCATATACATCAATTTATCAGAATCGTCCACCTCCAACAACGTCTGTGCTGAGATTCTGCAGCGCTGAGATTCTCAGTCTCTCTTCAGTCTTCAGTCACAAACAGGAAAGAGGACTTCCACAATAATATTATGGTACAAGAGAACAGGCGCAAATCTCCCGCCATTAATTGTTTACAGTTCATGAACTCGGACGTGGATTCAATTGTTCAAAAAGTCTACAAATGTTTCATGAAAGTGCTATACAGTGCTGCTTTAAGTTCATCATGGGGAGCTGTTCCTGTGGAGTAAAGTGACTTTTATTAAAAAAGGATGCAATAATGGATCGGTGAGGACAGCATTAGCGTGAGCCCAGCTGAGCCTTGATAAGGCGTCACTGTCTCTTATGTTGAAAATATATGTGCCACATTGTAATATGTCCTCTAAGATTCCTCTGTCCACTTTTAAAAGAAACTTTTATGTGATGAGTTGGCGTATACTGCCAAAAATCATACAGAAATTTAGCAGAATCAACTACTAACTTAACCTAAGCATCCACATTTTACTTAATTCAACTTAATTAAACATAAAATTTCTTGAATTTAGTTTGAGAACATGAACAGAACATGAATTCCTCTAACTTGAGGTCTTTTGACTTGAATTGATGAACCGAATGAATGAACTGTACGGAGTTTGATCAACTCATTAAATTAAAGTTTATAAAGAAACATGATAAATATTACATCATATAAAATGTAACTCATATTCAAGGCAGCTGCTTTCACTAGATTTTTGAGTTTTGACTCAAACTCAAACTCTTAAGTTTTTAAATAAACCAAACAAATTTTTGCCTACATATAAACTTTTGCTGAAATAATGTACTTTTCCTCTTTAAATAAAATTAAAATTGAAAAGATTCAAGTCTAAAGAAGTAAAGTAAATTATCTCAACTAAACTTTTTCTTTTTTTTCAAAATTAAGAGTTTAAATTGGGCTCAAAACTCATAAATCAATCGAATTAAGTCGACTTGAAATTCAGAGTTTTCTCAACTTTTTTCATTTTTACATTGCAGCTGTTAATATCTTAAGCTTATTGACCCTGATTTGTCAAGTAAAAGTGAGTTAATATCAAGTTTATTTGACTAGAAGAGTTCATTTGCCTTATATCTTTACAAGATTACCTCAGTTTGTATTTTTGAATTTAATCAACTTCAAATTTTAAGGCAACCTAGATACTTAAAAAAAAAAAAAACTTTTAAATTGAAACAAATAGTTTACAGTGTAACCATACCAGTGGATAAGATGGATAATTTAGGACCAAACTTGGTTGGGACAACTGAAGATTCATCGTATGCATCAGTAGACGTGGTTTATGGTTCCAAACCATCAGCTGTACTTGGAATGTTTGTGTCAACTAATCATTGAAGACTGATTGCACATAACTGCGTCGTGTCCTCCAGCACGAGGAGGTGAAGACATGAGTTACAGTCCTTATTATACAGGCGTATTGATGGAACAGTAGCCATTAATAACTCTGAGACAGCTGAGGTGCAAGGAGAGGCCACTGCCAGGAGGGAGCAGTGTGGATATACAGTTCACAACCTACTCCACTCGGACTAAATCAGATCACTTTGAAAAGAAATGGCACCACAGTCCACGAACACATCACCACAGATACATAGCAGACATGCAAACCATCAATTGTGAAGTGCTTCTAAAAATGACAGATGTGTTAAATACAGATCTTTTTTTTTTGAAAATCCAGCAGTGAGTCATTCATTTAGCATTGATTGTGAGTGAATAAATACAATAGTCATATATAAAAATCTTGGTCTAGAATCTTTTATCTGTTGTGTGTGTGTTTGTGCATGCTGTACAGTGAAAACATTGAAAAAAAAAAACCCTGGAGAACAGTTATTCTGACATTCAACCCCTGCATTTACTTTTGCTGTAAATCCACGGAAAAGAAAAACAGAAAAAAAAAAGATCAACATACTGGAAAGCTTGTTTTTCACATGGCAAACACTGACGTATGATGACACCGCAGTTACGTCTATTCCTAAGGTCTGTGACAAACAGCGCCGACCAAACCTGGAGATACAGTACATAGAGATTCCTCTGAGGGAACAAAGTTCACAGTTTTCACGGTGTCAGCTGACCTAGCTCCAACGCCACATGCACTAAAACACAGATCACAAACACCGATTTAGACTGGCAGAGAACCCCTGCTCCCCCTGCCCCCCTCCTTCCCTTCCTCCAGTAGCCACATTTAGCATGCTGTCACTTTGATCAGAACATGCTAGAGATCACTGCTGGGGAAATGGAGTTACATCTGCAGCAACACCTCCATTACTCCTCTTTAATGATCTCGCAAGACATTTGACGTGGGGGGGGGGGGGGGTCATCCAATTCAAGCCCTGCATGCTAAGCGCTCATTTTCCATTAATGCTTACCTAAGTCAAAAGACGACGCTCCCAACAGTCCGTGATCTTAAGATGTGTGATAAGAAAGAGTGTCTCAGTTCAGGATGGCCAATTGGATCTCATCACAGCCTGCAAATTGGAAACTATATGCTGTGTAATCTACTGATCTATTTCAGCGTTGTCTTTAAGACGGGGTTATCTGATTCTGCAGCTAAGCGCCGGAGATAATGGATCTACTCGTGTTTATTGGGCTGGGCCCAGTCGGTCTGGGGCATTTCCTGGAGACTGCACACTACGCAGGCAGTGTCTGACTGAGACCTGCTGAAACTGACTGAAACAACTGGAGCAGCTGAGGCTGACGCTATTATCCAAATGTTAGGTTGATTTCATAAAGATAGAGACATCCGTTTACAGTGAGGAGACTCTGGGAAATGTCAGGGAGCAGCGACAAAGGTGGACCGTTTTCTCATCTCCGTTCACGTCTGGGGGCCTGGAACTTTGTTATCACTTGGCTATTTTGACGCTCTGTTTATTATTGTGTGAAGTTTGTACCCTTGTGCCATGGCTAAGGAAACGGCTTCTCTGGTTTCAGTAAACATGGCAGATGCTGAAACACAGCAACCACAAAATGCAATAAACAAACACGGCTTGTGCAACAAAAGGGGACAAGTGCTAATGTTGCCACCAGCACATGGAGGGGTCAGACGAATAGTTTGCCTTACACTTACGCAACGCCTATATAATGTACCAAACACTGCTTTAGATGTTGCACAAATGAACCCATGCACTGAGTACAAGATGTGAGTGCAAGGCTGTGCAGTAGCAAACTTTCAAAACAAATTTGCATTTTAATTTATTCATATAACAGCTGCAGGCTTTAAAGGTCAACACCCAGGATTAACCACATTAACCATATTGCCATCTGCTTTGCACTGAAACATATCTACAAGGCTGACAACGTATACAGACTTGCAGGTTTGGCCCCAGGCTTTCCTCCGTTTGCACCAGTGAGATGCAGATAACTTCATGTCTGTGGTGCTATCTGCTGGCAGCAGAATCTCTCATGCAACAGGCTGTAAAACACTAGAGCAGGGAGCAGGGCCTCACTACATTGCTGAGCGGTGAGGAGAGAGAAGGAGAGACAGGTTCTGCCACACCTGTTGTTGATCATCTTTCACACTGAGACAATCCGTCAAAGAAAAAAAAGAAAGGAAACGAAATGAAGCCAATTATGATTTTGCTTGATTTGGAATGTATTTCGTCAAACCGTAGAGGCAATTAAGTTTGATCCTTCTGTACTCCTCGTCCATTTTCTGATGGAAATAAGAACTCGCTATCCATGCCGAATTGGCATGCCTGACTGGAATTTAGAGCGTTTACTGAATTCATAAAACATTTTTATGCCATTAAGTTGTGAGATCTTTTGCCAATAACGTCAAAATAAAAAATAAAAAAAACATGCCAAAAAAATTCATTTGGAGCCAGATAATTAGCAATTATACAATGCGCAGATCATTTAGCAGAGTAAATAAACAGCTGAGATACCGCCCTTTAGTGCAAGTCCTGTGGACAGTTATGTGAACTCGTTTTGATAGTCAAGAAACAAATAATGAAAAAGATGTGATGAGGTAGATGGAAATTAAACATGATAAATGTATCAAAAGGACAAGTGATCTATCTACAGTATTGTTGAAAGAGGAGGAGAAATACTTTACTCAGCTGTACATGATTTTTAAAGCAGTCTCCAGAGACTTTACCAGTCAGTTTGACTGGTCTTACCTTCATAAGTCAATTGGAAAAAGTTTATGATAGCAGTGTAAACATGTCTGGATCGCCCTGTCGACAGAAGTCTCGGGGATCCCAGCTTAAAGGACCGTCGTTACAGTCGTTAGGCCTTTGCTGCAATTTCCGTTAGGGTCCACTGCTCTGTCCACAACGCTGCAGACCCCCGCTGCCTTCTCCAGACACCCTTCATTGGCGTCACTGTCCTCTGAGCTGCCTTTACTCCTCCCTTGCTGCTCGCTCTGCCAGCTGTGCCTGCTGTAGATATATCCATTCACGGGCCCCTGGTTGCTGAGGCGGTTCCTCTTCATGCAGAGGATTTCCTTGAAGGCATACCTGAACTCAGGACTCCGGCAGTAAATAAGCGGGTTGAAGGCGGAGTTTGCGTAACCTATCCAGTTGAGTATCCTGAAGGTGAGGGTGAGGTCGTTTTGCTTGTCCTTCCATATGGCCACAACCACGTTGAGCAGAAAGAAGGGCAGCCAGCACAGAGTGAAGATCCCCATGATGATGCCCAGCGTCTTGAGGGCTTTGTGTTCCCGCAGGCAAAACTTGGCCTTCTTGTGGCTGCGCCCGTTGCTGGCCTCCAGAGTTTTGAGGTTGCTGTTGTCGCTGTTGTGGAAACGTCCAACGCTTTGGTCGATCTTCTTCAGCTGGCGCCTGGCCTCCTGGAAAACACGGCTGTAGACAAAAACCATGATGACCAAAGGGATATAGAAGGAGACGATGGAGGAGGTGATGGCGTAAGCCATGTTGGTGTAGAACTCGCAGCAGCTACTGTTTGCAATGCACCGCTTAGCGTCCTCATCATCTGATATCCACCACTTCATGTGGATAGGCAAGAAAGATATCAAGGCGGCAATCACCCACACTAGCACGACCACGATGCGAGCCCTACACTTTGTCAGCATCGACTGGTAGCGGAAGGGAGAGGTGATGGCCAGGTAACGGTCTATCGCTATGACGCACAGGGTCTCAATGCTTGCAGTCACACAGAGCACATCGGTTGCAGTCCAGAACTCGCACCAGAAACTACCAAAGTGCCAAGTATTGAAGATGATGTAGCAGGCACCAAAAGGAATCACGATGAGACCCATGACCAGGTCAGCGCAGGCCAGCGATGTGATGAAACAGTTGGTCACATTTTGGAGACGCTGGAACCGGGCGATCGCCGTTATGACCAGGATGTTGCCAAAGACGATGCACAAGACGAGTAAGGACATGATCATGCCCAGCAGGATCATTGTTGCCTCACTGTACTCTGGCTTGGCTGAGTCTGACGCGGTGATCATCTCTGTACTCGCATTGAGGTACCCTGGGGGGGTTGTAGTTCCCATCTGAAGACACCATATGTGGATATCACACAGACACAAACACATTCATAGGTGAGGATCACAATTTAAATATAAAAGTGTCCTGAAAAGAACAGAGGACCTAAACTAACACTATTCATATAAATGCATTAGCACATAACAAATTCTCCCTAATGTGTCTTTTGTTGGTTTTATTTTAACAAAAAAAGGAGAACAGAAATTGCAGCAGCAACTGCACAAAACAAACTCATCACATCCTGTTAGGCTTCAGCAAGCACAGCTTATAAATCATGTGAAACAAGCCAACCAAAAATAAAAGTACAAACCTCCACAGGTAGCTGTCTTTTCTGCTGCCTCCCATACAAAGTAGAAATGTGACTGTTCAGACAGTTCCTGCAAAGTATTTACTGTCACATGTCCTTCCTACTGTTGCTCTGTTACTTAATCTCCGCGTGTCTCACTCACTCAGTCCCTCAGTTGAGCAGTGTTTCTTCTAATGTGTCTCCCAGGCTATTTGTCAGAGCCCTTATAACGTGCAGTGATGACATCATGGTCAGTGCTCAGCCAATCAGACGGCCCGCCTGAGGAGGGTGCTGAGAGCTCCGGAGAGTTTGAACACATTGTCCCTGCAGCCGCTGCTGCTGCAGGCTGCGAGAGACAAAAAGCTGCACAGACTTTTTCTGACTTTGACTTTTAACTTTACATCTTTTTAAAATATGCAAAAATGATCTCAAAACTCCTGCATGAACAAACAAATTTATAATGCAAGCATTAGTTTAGAGGGAGGCAGCGTGGTGCAGTGGTTAACACACTATCGCCTCACAGCAAGAAGGCTTATTGGAGTGAACCTGCCAGCCTTTCTGTGTGGAGTTTGCATGTTCTCCCTGTGTCTGTGTGGGTGTCCTCCAGGTGCTTTGGCTTTCTCCCAAAGATATGCATGTTAATTTGTGACTCTAAATTCCCTGTAGGTATGAATGGTTTGTCTCTACGAGTCAGCCCTGTGATGAGCTGGCCAGTGGTGGAAGACGTGAAAGTAGTTTAAAGTAGCAGTGCCACAATGTAAAAATACTCTGTTACAAGTCCAAGTTTTGCATTTAAGATCTTAATTAAAAGTAAAAGTATTAGCATTGAAATACACTTAAAGTACCAAAAGTGATTACTAATCAGAATGTCTCTTTTCAGAATAATATATATCATATTACTGGATTATTAATATGTTAATCCTTTTCATGTTGCAGCTGGTGCTTAATCAGCTACTCTACATACTGCTGGGTGGATTAATCTATAATAATACATTACGTTTTATTAGTTGATTATATTATATTATATTTTGTATTAGTAACCCAGATCTGCAAAGTAATTAGTGATTAAAGTTATTAAATAAATGTAGCGGAGCAAGAAGTACAATATTGGCTTCCAAAATGTGGTAGAGAAGAAATATAAAGTAGGATACAGTGGAAATACTCAAGTAAAACGCAAATACATCATAACTGACATAAGCCTCATCCCTTTTGGAATCTTGGTCAGTTTTCTCCTTTCGTGTTTCTTGTAGGCTACATAGATAAGCTATGTGCTAAACACATTTATGTTGACAAGAAAACCAAATTTTGAAAACGGTAAAAAGATGATGCAGGGGACCTGTTAAAAGTGACATAAACTATACTACACATAGTCACATTTTAAGTTAGCTAATTTTAGCAAACATTAGATAACTAGTTAGCTAATCAACATTAGTAGTTTAGAATTGTTAGCTACTATTTTGCTCTGTGACAAAACACTAGCTAACTAACGCGCTTGCTGGTTTACAGAAATTGTAAGTTAGCTAGTCTGGTAGCTAATGTCAGTAAAAAGCTTGCTAACTAGGTAGCTAATCTACTCTAATAGTTAGCCCAGCACATGGCATATTTAAGAATAAACAGGAGAGGAGGAAGTCGACAGAGGTTCTACAAGGTACCAAGCTCACTTTAGGAAGGTTGTACCCCGTGTCTCACCTAATGTCAGCTGGAATCAGCTCTAGCCTTCCTACAACCCTGCGAAGGATAAGCGATTATAGATAATGTATGGACAACATATGTGTTCCAAGTTGAGATAAAACATTTAGTTCTGCAGCACAGCTTTTGTCTGTTAGTCGGGATTAAATTAGAAACAGGTGAAGCTTTCTTTGACTCTTTGTAAAGTGAGAAGAAAGTTGATTTATTGAGAGGTTTAACCGCCACAGCCCTCCTTGTCGAGACTAAACTTTTGTTTTAGTGTGATGAGCTTTTCCTGCCATGCTTAACATAAAAATGCAGACTACACACAAAAAAAAAAAAAACCAGAGAGTGGTTGAGTCGTTGCAGATACATGAAATCAAAAACATTTGTGCTTATGTAATGCTACAGTGATAAATTTCTAAAGGTTAAACTACAGAAAATGCCCTCCTATTTCTGTTATGAATCTGTACCCACGGCCCTGAGAGTTCACCCTGCAGGACACAAACAAATTCTCACACAACACTACATCGAAATACTGTTTTTTTTTAACATTCAGGACAAATTTCCATCTCTGTTCAGCTATGCAAAGACTGTACCATGTAAATATTCATTCAATGGAGAGATTTTGTTTATGTATCAGGAGTACTATTCAAATTGTGAGACAGCATGTACTGTCATTTCACCGCCCTATGTCAGAACCGAAACGCTGCCAGTGCAAGATAAACAAAACAAGATACTGTGGGATGTAAATGTTTTTGTGTTTTTTTTTCTGTTCCTGCTTGTGCCTCAGCCCCTGCTTGCACTGACTCAGCATGATGTGCTAACATTAATAAGTATCACAACGAGTACGTATAGCATGAGCTGACTGTGTACTTAAAGAGAATTTACAGTAAAGAGAGAGGGCCTTAAAAACTTCCAGACCATTTGGACTAAGAAAGCACTTGAGAACCAAAGTGCCTGAGGAAAGATTGCACTTTACACACAAATGGCATTCACATATCTAGTCTGTGAATGCATGTTTTATAGGGACATAAGATACACCAGACAACAACTTAAAGGCATAGTTTAGATCAGTTAAAGTGCAGTTGAATGAGGTACTTATCAATAGTCAGTATATTACCTACAGTTACCTACAGACACGCCGACAGCTTGGATAAGCAGAGAGAATCACGCACACTCAGCAATGAACCGCTGTGGACAGAGTCATCAAGATAAGGTATTTTAGCCACGCAAAAAAAAGGGCCACCTCAAAAAATCAATATATTTTTAAGTGTAGGCTTTATTAAGAATATTTTTACCACTTTGCTTTTCCGTCAGACCGTCTTTTCTGATAGTAAACCACTGTTATTCAAGCAAAACCAACCAAACTCCATGACTCAACTCATTTTACCTCACAAAACTCGGGGGGCTGCTGGTCTGCAGCTGCCTCGATCTGTTAGTTTGTTTTGTGTTATTGTGAGACTTTGGTGTTTTTAAAGGTTAGTGCGGCTTCACCGAAGTCACACAACAACACAAACAAACTAACAGATCGAGGAAGCAGCAGACACGCAACTCCTGTGTTCTGTGAATTAAAATAACTGATCTCATCTAAGGAGTGCAGCAGAAATGAGTCATAAAACCTGGAAATGGCTTAATATATTAGCTTTCTTGGTTTCTTTGTCTCACAGTCAAAGGGTTTTTGTTTTTTTGCCTGAAATAAGGTCTAACACAAGCTTAAGAGGTTTTTTACATTTTGTTTTATGACATGAAATATCACCCCGCTCATGAATTTCTTTTATGTGTCTTAGAAAAAGGTCGCTAACAAGTAGATAAATGAGACTACAGTGGTTGATGTGGACATTTAACGTCATCACACTTTGGATTTAGGTTTAACCCCTGTGTGGTGTTCTGGTCCACTGGACCTGAGGGTGATACAAGCCACAGGACATATATATATATACTTTATATACAGTATGTCATCAATATACTCTGCCCCTCGTGTGTTGTATAGGCTGGTCATGTGTACATTGAGGCTTATGTGTTGTGTTGACCGGCATGAATGTGTTCAATTTTAAATTGAGTTCATGGAAATAAACATCAATAGCAAATAAAAACCTTGTTTCATTCCTATTTGTTCCTTCCTATATTCCTATATGTTGATTACATATTGATTATTACATTTTATCAGAAAAAATGAACAGCACTTACTGTATGTTGAAAAATTTGATCTAACAGCTGTAAATGGCAAATATTAAATATAAATGCTGTCTATATTGCTTGTAATTTAGATAAAATAAAGTTAAGTATTTGTATTGTATTGATTTAAAAACAGAATAATGCAGTGGGTCCAGCATTGGCTGAGTAACAGAAACACGATCACCACACAAGGGTTAAGTCATGCAGCTGTGCTGTAGTTCGTTTATAACCTAACATTAGCCTTTTTACTTCTTGCAGTTGTATCATTTATGCTTCAAAAATCATAGAAAATGGTGTTCACTTGTGAAGATTATGTCACTGAAGAAAACATTAAAGTATCATAAACTTATTTGCTGCACTCGTCCAAAATCCAAAAGAAAAATCCCTTTGGCTTTGTGTGGAGGGAACCAGAATGATGTTAATCACACGTCGGCTTTCAAAAATACATTATCACTGCAGGACTCTATTGAGCTTGGTTGGTATGGAGAGAGAGAGAGAGAGAGAGTTTCCTATCGGAAAAGGCAGACGACTTTATCAGAGTAAAGCTGTGAAAATGCTCGAAATTTAGTGTTCACTTAAACTGATACTGATTTGTTTGTTGGTGGACTTTTTTTAAAGTGGCTAAAATACCTTTTGTTGCTGTTCACAGCAGTTCATCGCTTCTCTTCCGAGCCGACGCCTCTCTCTTCTTCTCCTAACTGAGGGACATGTCGACTGACATCTAGAGATCTTCTCATGTCCACCCTAAGCCTGGGACCCGGACCCGCGACCTGACCTGTCAAATGAGTCCGAGTCTGGTCTCCTTTTATTGCCACAGGTCCCGGGTCTGTTTAACATTATGTGTAATACCTGAGTGGACCCGAGAAGACTGGCCTGTGATGCCAGATGGCGCTGATCATGATGGAAGTGCTGCATCACAGCCAGGCGCAAGGAAGAAGGCTACTAGCTTTACATTGGAACACAAAGCTGTGTTTGGACAACTTCTAAGTGAACTTTAACTTGTTAACAGAAGTTTGGTTCCAGGTTGTAGGTTTATTTTGGGTTTGGGCTTAAATGTTTGGACCTGTGAATACTTACTATCACTAAGTACCTCATACACCCCAACATTAAATAGTGCAAACTATCCCTTTAAGTACTTCCTGAGTTCTGACAACACACGACTCTAACAGGCATGTCCTGTAGGTAGGTGGAGAATTTTTCATTCAGTATTTACTGCATTTCTGTTCTTGACCTTTAGTCCCTGTGACACTCACACTATCACCGCAGTGAAATGATCAGTGTTCCCTCAGACATCCGTTATCAATAGATAAACACATTTCTTTCAGGCGTTTCTTGTTGTGTAATGATTTTGGTGGAGTTCTTTCCGATAATAATCACGAGTTGAGGCAATTTAGTTGAAATACAGTGCAGTGGGAGGTCAGGCTCGGTTTGTGAATAATATAACAATTATGATAGAGCCCGGATCATAAGCAGGCTTTTGAGATAAGTAGGTGTGCTCAGTTCTCTAAGGGTGCTTGCAAATGTGTTTCTGTGTGTGTGTGTGTGTGTGTGTGTGTGTGTGTGTCCAGGTCTGTGCAAACTGTGGGAGGTGACGATAGTTTCCAGAGCTCTGACCTTCAATGAATGCAGATGCCACGGGCACTGTGCGGCATCCATGTACCGTAAGTCACAATGAGCTCTCACACAACATCCTTAATGACGCAACAACACATCCAACCAGTAAATCCACATGTTTGGATCTCAATACTCCGCATTCATGCAGAGTGTATAAATCACATTTTATGACCTGCTTTTTCTAACATAAAACAGTGTAAGTCAGATGTATGCACTCCCTCCTGCTATGATTTCCCGTGTTGCTTTTGGCTTAAAGGATTTCTACTTGTGTTGCCCCCCTCGCAGAGCTCCATCCATCCAGCTCTTTAGTCCAAAATCTCACTACCTTCAGGGCAGATTACCATTAAATGTGCTATAGATATCCATGGCTCCGATTTCTACAGTACAGATTTTGGCAACCCCCTGACCTTTTGTCTCGTCAAACACTTTGCTGCATGACAACGTATGTTGGCGGGTTTCCATGAACGTCCGTATTCATGTTCTCAGAATTAATTCAGATGTTTTGATGACCCGGCCTTTCTTCTGGCACCACAGATGTTCTGAAAATCCCACTTGTGCCAAAGAAATATCAAAACCTTATGCACACATTGTCCTGAAAATGAGAGAGAGCACATCTCTCCTCTCTAAAGGATAAATGTCAACACTGCACTTAAGATTAACATGAAATTTGCTGAGCACAATAATGCTCCCAGTCGAACCAGCTCATGTGATTTTAGTGACCCTTTAGTGACCTTAGCTCTCGAGCAATGTGGGGCTTCTTTCATATCTTTAATCAAGAGTGTGGTCTTTCGATTTGAGAGTGTGATTCAGTGATAACATGTTCAGATTTTGTCATGCCCTGGCACTATCTGATATCCCCTGCCCTGCTCTTCTGAAGCAGAAGGTACTCTTTAGCTGCTGTATCCGACAAGAAAGAATTTTTTTTTAATGTTGTGAAAGGGCTGCAGCTTGGTTAGGTTTAGGCAATAAAACTACTTGGTTAAGTCTAAGACAAGACCATGTTTGTTGTTACCATGACAACGCTGCATTAGGTACGTTACTTGACATCATCTAATAATGTTTTGGTTTCATACGGGACACAAACCCTGGTCTTCTGGGTGAAAGTCCTGCATATGTTTGAGCCATCTGTCCACCTCGCCTCCTCCATGTGTGGGCTTCCTCCCTCTTTACACTACATCAACAGCCAGGGACGTTTTATACAGCCGTGGATGGGTTTACATTGAAGTCACTTGAGAAACGCGGTGTGTCAGGTTCAGATGGGTATCGCCCATGTCTGTATGAGTCACTGAGGCCGGTAACAAATCAGTGGTTATCTTACACATGGGAAGTGAGACTGGGGTGGATATATTGTATCCAGAAAATAGTGCAGGTTGTTGTCTGTGTCCTCCTACAATTACAGTATGGATTGTGAACAGTGTGCAAAACACCCTGCAGTAATCAGGGGGTCCCCCCTACGTAGTGCACCAGTTATTCTGAGGTCTTACACAGACTAAATACGCAATATATATAAGATTTCATGGATGCAAGACAATACAATCAACTATGGTATACATGCTTTGCACACAAATCCCTAAGGCTAATGTATTAAAGCTAGTGCGAGGAACTATCATATTGTGTTGATTTTGTAGGCCCCTGTGGATTAAAGCGGTAGTGTTTCTGCCATAATAACCACAAAATCTAAATAAAAATCTCCTCCTGCTTCGATTTAACTGTCTAAGGTACTACTCACTGTAACCGTGCCTGGGAAAATGTAAACACAGGCTCATTTCATCTGATTTCACGGAGAATCTTACCAGGTGGCACATATTAAAAATAGCTGTATAGAAACAGATGCTCTTCTCGTGGATGGCCTCCTTTGCTTCTGTAGGTCAGCAATAAATTGAAACTGTTTCATAAACAGTAAAAAAAAAAAAAAAA
>JAJHUR010112109.1:0-12782 GCA_027495735.1 Lutjanus campechanus | reverse complement strand
TCCTCTTTTTTTTTTTTTTTTAGCCCTTTGAGTACCACAAACAGTGCAATCTCTGAAGTATAATGGAACTAGAAGGCAGAAATGACTGACAGCACATATCTCCAGCAACTCACACCAAAACAATCTAGATGGATAAACAGCACTATAGGTAGGAAGAAAAGTCCCTTTAAATCATACCTCACATGGCAGTTTACCTGTGTGAGTCCTCTGGTGAATCTTTAAAAACAGGTGGTTTTTGAACACTTTGCCACAGTCGTCACATCGAGCCTCTGTGTCGGGGTATTTCCTTTTCCTGCCTCTCTTCCCCGGCTCTTTACTTCCTGCCGTCTCGCTGCCCACCTTGTAGCTCTTGTATTTCACCGGTGGCCTGATCTTGCGTTTGCTCTGCCGGCCCTGGTGGGCTCCTGAGTTATAATCTGCATCATCTTTAGGTTGTGACTCCGTTACTACATCGTCACTGTCCACGTCTCCACCCTGCGTCTCCTCTGAGTTCTCACATGGAGCACTTCTCTCCTCCAGCTGTGCTGCAGCCACATCCACGTTCTTCTTTGGTCGTCCTCTTTTGCGTTTTGACAGATTTGGCTCCTCGGCTGCGTCTGCCGTCACCTCCTCACCTCTGACCGCCGCAGCAGAGCCTGTGAGTTCACCGAGCACCTTCACAAGGTCGCTGACCTCCATGAGACGAGCCGTGGCCAGGAGCTGCTCCGTGGCGCTCTCCTCCACAGACACCTGGGCGCTGTAGATGAACTCCAGCACAGCTGCAAACATCTGGGCTGCCATACCATCCAGCTGATACGTGGGCTGACTGATGCGATCCTCCGCTGTGAACATGAGGGAGAAGTACTCGCTGCTTGCTGCCAGCAGGGCTTTGTGCGCCTTGAAGTGCACGTCCTCCACAACCAGAGTGATGTCGCACAGCAGGTCCTTTTTCCTCAGGTCGTTGAATTTGCTCAGGATGCTCTGCTTATGTGAGTCTGAATGGAGGGCCATGAGTGACGACGTCCTGCTCGTTGCTTTCTGAGACATCTCAAAACAGTCACTCCTGTTCCTGGAGAAAATGAAAGACGGCTCTGTCAAACAGTGTTAGAGTGCATGAGACAGAGAGAAAGAAACAGAGCAGAGGATAAGTCGTAAAAGATGCACCTCTAAGCTTACTTGCTTATTTTGCTCAATTCCTGGATGTCTATGGGATCATGATTATGTTCTTTGTTCCATGAGATCCTCACTGAGCTGAGCCGAGATAGCTTAATATTTCTGTATGACATAATTTTAGACTACAACAAATACATAAAATACGTCTAAAGTCATTTATTAGTTTTTGACACTGGGAAGAAAGTAGGGAAAAACAGAAAAATTACCCAAAACGACAGTATCTCTGAAATATCTCCAAACAAATCACACACATTTAGGCTATTCTATGTGATGTGATTTTAATAACTAATATATTATTTTTTCTGTACCGTCCACTGAAACTGTCTGGAGCCCCGCTGAGGAGGCCCGCCTCACACTTTGAAAACATCAGTTACATGACCGAAGGAAAATTAGATGCACACTACTTTGATAATTAATTGTTTCAGTTATTTTTATGAGCAAAAATGTCACATTTTGTGATTCCAGCTTCTTAAATATAAGAATCTGCTGCTTTTCTTTGTCATTAAAGTTTGTAAATGAATAATATTTGGGCTCTGGGAAATTGTGATGAGCATTTTCCAGATTTTCTGACATTTTCAAGACTAATTAATTAATACATTAATTAATGTATAATGAAAATAATCATTAGTTGAAGCTCTAGCAACAATTTTCTTTCTTTTCCCTCCTGAAGCGTGCATATAAATTTACTTTGACTTAACTATCTCATCAGTGCAGTGTCACTTAAAATAAAAGCTGAAGAAACAAAGCATCTTGTTTTAGGGCTAGAGCTATTGATTATTTTCAGTACTAATCACTTTGTTGTTTAATGCTGCAAATATTAGCTGATTAATTGGGAAGTCAACGAGCAGAAATTTAATCAAACAATTTTGATAATATAAGTGTTTTATTTAAAAAAAAAATCTATTCTATGTTTTGTGTCATTGTAAAGTGAATATCTTTTGGTTTAGACTGCTGGTTTAACAAGATTTACTTGTTATAGAGTTTATTAGGGCTGCAACTAACAATTATGTTCATTATCAATTAATCTTTTAATGATTAAAATGTTTAGTCTATAAAATGTTGCTTTGTCCAAGCAGCAGTCCAAAACCCAAAGATTCTTGATTTTCTATCATGAGTGACACAGAAAAGCAGCAGATCCTCACATCTAGGAAGCTGGAACCAGCAAATGGTTGACATTTTTACCTGGAAAATGACTGAAATGCTTAATTGATTATCAAAATGACTGGCAACAATATCAATATTCCCTCTGTGCAATGGTGTCGTGGTTAAAAATGCAATTTAAAAAAACAAACTAATGATGCAAACTGTCTGGAAAAGAAATCCCCACATTTGAAAAGCTGGGAACAACGTGTGTTTCGCTTTTTACCTTAATGACATAATTGATTAATCAGCCATTGATAATTTTGATTATCATTACCTGCTACCACACACGTGCTTTATTCAGCGTGTTTTCCACAACAACTTAGTGCATGTTTCTCCTACAAGTATTTTGTCCTGCCTACCGTCATACAAAGTTTATCTACACTTGTTTGGTCTCTAAACTGCAGATGAACACTGGTGCAGTGATGTGAACAACTTGAAGGTTAGCAACCAAGCTAACTTACACCGTCTCAAACAATGCATCTGCTGCTAGCCACAAAAAAACAGGCCACAACGATCTGAAACATCAAAGTGAGCGGATGAAATAATGCGTTAAACTCACTATATTACACCAATGTTTCTGTTTGTAACAGGACCCGGACAGTTTGAACACACAAACCGCGGTGTAATTTGAAATAGTGAGCTTTTAGGACCTTACCTTCTACCATCGTTGGACGGGTCCCGTGAATGTGGCTGAATTATCGCGAGAGTTGTGGTTCTGACGAGATCTTCGCACCGCTGAGCTACACAGGCTGTAGACCATAGATATCTATAGTAACGTGTTACTATAGATATCTATGCTGTAGACAACCGGACTTCCCCCTGTGAGCAGTGACTGTAAACAGAAGCATGATTTATAGCTCAACGGTTACTGTTTACTGCAGGTTACCCGCTTCTAACAGGCTATTTTACTTTTGATATTCGTTTAAAATGTTAAGAAACCCGAAGTTAAAAGAAGATATGTGTGCAAACGTTTGTTGTGTTTATTAAATAATCGTTGTCGTTGGTGAGGACTCTCGCTGCAGGACCTGCACGTCATTGAAAGGCACAAAACTCACAGCTGTCAGGCTGGTGAAACTGCTCATGCAGGTTGGTCTTTGCAGTCAGCAAAATATTTGGTTTGTCATGATGAATTTAAAACCATAATAATATAAAACAAATCAACGATTACATCCTAATGTTCATGTGCTGTGTTAGTTCAACAGTACAATTCTGAGATGTTTGTACTTTACATAAATATTTTCATTTCTAATGCTACTTAAAAAGGGGTAGACGTACAGAGGAAAATTGTGTTTACTGTTACCTGTAGTTCTAGTTGTCCATCCAGATCAGGGGTGGGTCATTATTTTTCATGTCCATATACTGGACAATCATCACTACTGTGCCTCTTGTTTATAGTATATATAATAACCAAGAGGTCACTTGTGATGTGGTATTTATAGATTATATGTATATATATATATACATATATATATATATATAGATAGATAGATAGATAGATTCTTGTAGTTTTTTAACAATGCATTATACATAAATGTTTGCACTTCTGATATTAATTTTATACATAGTAACTGCTATACTGCACCAAACATTGTTTACATGTTTATCTATATTGAAATCCTCCACTGATATTTTATCTGTACAGCATTATTTATTTTGTTTACCCTCTACAATTTATTTTTACAATAATTGTTGCAGTACTCATAGCGTTAAATGTTTCAAACTTTGCCCACTGTTTTTCTCTCTGCTCCGATGCACTTTTCATCCATTCTGCTGCACTAGACACTGTGTTTACATACTGATATACAAACTGCACCTTAAAATGTCAGCAGGCAAATACCTTCTAGTTCAGAGTTGTGTTTCTGTTTGTACTTGTACATTTTCCTGTGTGCTACGACATTAAAATGCTTCCTTACACAGTTATGCATTAGTGAGAACAGTTTAATCCGAGCTGCAACGATTAGTCGATTACTCAACACCTCTTTCTACACCTAATGGACCAAACAAATAATCGATGAATTGAGAAAATAACCTAAAGATTAATCAGTAATGAGGATTTAACAGTACCAAAAACTCACAATAAGAAGTCCATGATACAATATTTATTGTGATATTTAAAAACCATAATGATGTGCTGACGTGTACGGCAGTTTTTGTTCATATAAAATTAGTTTTTCCTTTTAACTTGAAGTGCTTCTGCTGTTTGTTTGAATTATGCACGTATGATGGACCAGTTGTACAGCATACGCTTTGACTTGTCAGAGCAGAAGAAAAGACAATTGGACTTAATAACAGTATTAAGGTTCAGTTCCATGAGGTGTGACAGTGAACCAGAAAAACCTCCCTTAAGTGGAATGCAGCAGTCATTAATACACCTGTGAGTTCTTTGAGGAGGAAGAAAAAATAACAAGTCTATGTCGTCCTCAGTGCTTGTATGTTGACAGAACAACTTGTAGCGCTGATATCTGCTGTGTGTCCCAGTTTACAACATCTGTTATGTAATGCATTATTACAATGAAGTCGGCTTTGTGTTACTGATCTTTGGACCGTACAATCAATCTAGATCTGAAGGCTGGTAGTTGTGGATTAACTTTTTTAGCCATTCAGTTTAGCTGGTCATAAAAGATTGCGTTGCAGCAATCAAGCAGCATTTGACAGACTTCTGTCCTTCAGTTCACCTCCAGTTTGAGTCTCAGGCCCGTCCAGGATGAAGCGTGTCAGGGTTGTGGTGGTGGGAGCGGGCGTGATCGGCTTCTCCACCGCCGTCTGCATTGCCGAGGCCCTTCCCTTCTGCTCCGTCACTCTGCTGGCCGAGAAGTTCAGTCCAGACACCACCAGTGATGGAGCTGCGGGGATCCTGTTTGCTGCAAAGTTTCCAGGTTTGCAATAATCTTTTTTTTCTCTCACATATTAGTAAATCATTGCATAATACATATGAATTAATCATTTATGCTCAACCTCTATGTGCATACACAGTACACATTAGTTTTGCATTGTTGAAAATGGCTGATTTTACTGGATTTCTCCATCAGATATTCCCTTGGAAAGACAAAAGCGCTGGTTCAAGGACAGCTTTGATCACCTGTTGGCCATTGCTCAATCCCAACACTCACCAGAAGCTGGAGTCATGCTGAGCTCTGGGTAGCTATTGTTATATTGGACTATAATTATTTTTTTATTTTTTTAAAGCAAATTCTCTACTTTAACACTATTTTTGCTTTGATTTTTTTTTTTCAGCTGGCAGATTTTTAAGGAGGTTCCGGCCGATAGGAAGCCCTACTGGTCAGAGTTTGTGATCGGCTTTCGATTCTTGACTGACGGTGAACTGAAAAGGTTTCCAGATCACAAGTTTGGGCAAGCGTTCACAACCATTAAATGTGAATGTTCCAGCTACCTGCCGTGGCTCGAGATGAGGTTTGTCCTCTGCATTAAGCTCTCATTATCACGTTAAAAGGATGGTTTGGATTTTTTGAGGTGGGGTTGTATGAGGTACTTATTGATAGTCAGTGTATTATCTACGGTAGATGACAGTCGGCACAACTCCAGTTAGGAGGAGCAGCAGGAGTTTCGTGTAGGAAGCTAAGCAATAGGCTATGAGGACAGCCATACGTCACGTCCCTGTCTTGAGAATGACCACGCCCCCCCCTGGGTGAAAACAAGCACTGTTACAGCAGCTGATCAGTTTGTGTCTGTGGCAAATATTTAATCGCAGGTTAGTTGATGTTACTGAGTAAATGATGTTTGCTGCTTGTGCCTGAAGATCAAAGTTTGTCAGAAAGAAAGAAAAAGAAGTCTTAGTGATGATGGAACTAAAGTTTTTTTCTGTGAAAAAAATACAGCCCCATCATAAATGACCTGCTTTAAGAATGAGTTTGGTTCAGCAGCACCAAAACAGCTAAATAAAGTGTCTTAACGATATAAAGTGACTGATGTCTGACATACATTACCAGAAGATTCAGTGAGGTAGTTGTATCTCAGGTTTGTCCACTTTAATGGAGGCTGAAAGGACCCCAATTCCTTTGTTTTTTACATGTGATCACACCGATCACTGATTGGCAAAAATACGGAATAATTGTTCAGCGATACAGTTTCCTTATTTTATGCGTTTAGACAGGTCAAAACCAGTCAAATCAGAGTGGCTGTTTTCACCTAAAAAGGAGCAGGGGCATGATGTGAGAGCAAAGATCATCCATGCTGCTGTGAACAGTGTCAGCAGCAGAACATATTTTAGTTATCTAAAAAAAACAAGACCCACTGTAAGAAAAAAAAAAAAAATCAATATCAGTTTAAGTGTACAATGTATTTGGAATATCTTCACTGCTTTACCCTGCCATCAGACAGGCTTTTCAGACGGGGAACTGCCGTTACACAAGCCATATATCACTCTCTAAATCAACCAAACTCCACTGGCGAAATCAGTCATTTTACCTCGTTGAGCACAGGAGCTGCTGGTTTGTTTTGTAGGTAATTACAGTTCAATTTCTCATGTGGTTCCACTGACGCAGAGGTGAATAAAAGAGTTTGTTGTTTTAAAGGTTCAGAAAAGCTGGAGGCCTGGTGGAGCGGAGGACCATCAACAGTCTTCAGGAACTGAGCAGCAACTTTGATCTCATCGTCAACTGCTCCGGTTTGGGCTCCAGAACGCTGGTGGGCGACAGGAAGGTGTACTCAGTCAGGGGCCAGGTCCTGAAGGTGGAGGCCCCCTGGCTGCAGCACTTCATCAGAGACGGAGATGGAAAGACCTACATCTACCCCGGCATGCACAGCGTCACCGTCGGCGGCACGAGGCAGGAGGACGACTGGCGGCTACAGGTGGACGACGGAGACACGAGGAGCATCCTGGAGCGCTGCAGCAGGCTGGAGCCGTCGCTCAACAGGGCCAAAGTTCTCAGCGAGTGGGTCGGTCTGAGGCCCAGCAGGAGGAACCCGAGGGTGGAGAGGGAGATGATGCAGCTGCAGGGTTGCAGGGTGCCTGTGGTCCACAACTACGGCCACGGAGGCTGGGGAGTCACCCTCGCGTGGGGTTGCGCCCTGGACGCGCTGGGGCTGGTCAAGCAGTGCCTTCGTGAGATGCCACAACAGGCTAAACTATAAACTGTCTGCTGCTAAATCCTGGTTTTAAACAGTGGTCTTTAAATCTTTAAATCACACTGGTGGGGAGAATTAAATCACAAAAACTTACAGTGAAAATCAAAAGTATTTGCACTAATTTGTACATTTTACAGTGTAGATAAGCTAATTATTTATTAAAAAATGGATTTAATGGTAATTAACAGTGAACAATTGTTGAAAGTACTGGGACTGGTTTTGTGAGAATCTCATAATAAATACTGCTTTTGGTGCTAATAACAGCTGCCTTTGGATTAGATTTAATCTCTGACAGTAGATCTCTGTACTCAAACATGTCAGAATTTATTTTATTTGTGAGAATAAAACAGTGATTAAAAGCCTTGTTACGATTTTTACAATGTATACAGAAAAGAAACCTTTATTAATTAAATTAAGGAACAAGAAAATACTGTACATAATTCACTGGAACTGATGTGAAATAAACAATTCATGTTTATATGAAAGACGAAAGCTTGCTGGCTGGAATGTAATTGTTCAACCACTAAAAATGCTGAACTTTGTGGCAACGCTTAACTTAAAATTGGTAATTAATTGCTATCACTACTTGCTGTTAGATTACACAGACATAAAAAAAAATGTTTTGACTTGTAATAGGAGGAAAAGCACACATAATGTTGATGGTTTTGTTCTGGTCATACGTCCCAGAGACCCAGAACAGAATTCAGCCATCATTAATATTATTCACAGCAGCACTTTTCCTACTGTGACATGTCAAAATGTCATTAATGAAGATATATATACATAAGCATATGTACTAATATACACTTAGAGGGACAGTTCACCCCATAATCAAAAATACTGATGTTTTTCTCTGGCCTGTAGTGCTTTTATTTATCCGTCTAGACAGTTTATCTGCAGTAGAGATGCTGCTGTTCTCCAGTATAGTGGAACTAGATCGCAGTCAGTTTGTGGATTATTTTGTCTTTCTTTCTTCTTTCTACTGAACTAAACCTGCCACGTGTATCACTGTAATGCAGAGGTTGGAAGCAACAACATACAAACACTTTGCTCCTATACTACTAAGTTTTAGGTTTTCAGGTATCTGTACTTTGTGTTAAAATGTAGGGAGTATCAGAAAAATACACACACAAATATCTGTCCTTTCTACACCTTAAATTCCCAAAACAGGCTTGTTACTTCAGCATCTGAGGGGAATTATTGATCGTTTTTGTTTTGCATTACTGTGCTCCACCTTCCTACCCTCATGCATTGATGCACAAACCAAGGAATCATATTTTCTGTGTGTCACTGTCCAATCTATTTAGGTTGAATCAGTCTTATCATGTATGAAAATGTAACCAGACAAACACAACGTAAAAGATCAAACAAGACAAAACACAGGAGAGGAGATTCAACTGTGGAGAAAAGGTGAGATTCAGTTAGAAATGTCCTTCAGGGGGATTACTTCATACTTCTATACTATGAGTACATGTCAGAGCCTGTGCTTTCCACTTTTACTAAAGTAAATAAGTTGAATCTGTGCTTCCATTTTTTAATATAAGTATTTGTGCTTCTGTTGGAGTAAAGAATGAGTACCTCCTCTGCTCGTAGGCTGAGCTGTACAGTTAGCATCACTGAGCTAGCTGGTGGCGGGTGTAGTTCAGTTGAAAGAAAATAGTTCCAACATGAAACTGCTCACAAAAAAAATCTGTGGATTATTTCAAGTAAACAGGGTCATGATTTCTGGAACGAGCCACTGCTGTTGAGTTGCCATCCAGCTCCATTTTATTAGAGAGAAGGCTGAAACTTCAAAACTATGCAACTTGGACCAAGAGCCAGATGGTTTAAGTGCACTACAGGAAACAACAAAAATATGTTTTTCATTTTGGGATGAACCATCCGTTGACAGTTCCATGAACAGTTTAATTTCTTAATAAAAACTTTGTTTGATGTGGGTAAGCGGTGCTGCTTAAGTAACTGTTGGACTCAGTTGTAGTTTCCTCTAGTGCAGACTGGATTCAGCTGAATGGAGAAGATGTGAAATAGAGCCTGGTAGTATTGACCACACTGTAACCAGACTCTGTAAGTTATAAATCAATAAGTTAGTAATATAAACATAAGTTAACATGGTCTAAACGGTGTATTGGGTGTAATCCGCCTGACCATGCTTCATTTATACCTGTTTTATTAGACTGTACTTTGTGGCTACTGTGGGAAAATGTGCCACAGATTCAGAAATCTGCTTGCATTTTCACCTCTGATGAAAAAGTTATCATGGCACATACAAAATATACAGTTAATATTTTAGAGATCACTGGTTGTTTGGGGGGAAAAAATGCATTTCAAACATTTTGAAAGAAATATAGTTCTAAGATGATCCAACAGTTAACATCTGTAAAGAAACGGTTCTCTGTGCACCTTGTCAGAAAGCAGAAAGCAACACCCTGCAGCTACAGTCTTTCTTCTATCAGGGATCCCAGGTTTACCGAGTTTATGGACGTCTTCTTGTTTCTTTTCATTTTCAGCCGGCGGGCTTCTAAATTGGCTGAAATTGAGCGAGTGCTCGTACTCTCTGACAACGTGTGGTTTGTGTAGTCGTACAAACAGGCACTCTCTGTTGGTAAGGGCTCTCGGCGTGGGTTTGGTGAGGAATTTGTAATTAAAGGAAGATTGGACCTTTCTGCCGGGACTGTGGGTGGCAGCTGGAGGTGTGTGCTTTGTGTTGTTTCTGCTTGTTTAGGGCCAAACACATCTGCTGTGCCTGTGATCAGAGTGCTGCACACAGGATTACATGGTGTGGTTGAGGATTGGGAGGACAGAGACATGACCTCACAGTGTTTTTGAGGATTCGCTCTGTGCTGTGTGTCCGTCTTAACGCACGGGGTCAGGTTACAGTTTTTAGGGTGGATGAGTCTCTTCTGCTCTTTGTGGAGGACGGTCAGGGAGGAGCTCCGCCTCGGCAGCTCTGGTGCTGGGTTTCTTCTGAGCTCCATGCAGCTCTGGCTCCTAGAAATGGCTCCACTGGGAACATGACCTTTTGCTGGGCTTAGGAGAGTTAAGCTGGTCTTAGGGGTTCTTAGTGACGGTTTACTCTGGAGTGAGGTCTTACTGGAGCTGGTGGAGGTCAGGGTCTGGGGGAGGGCAGGGTTCTCTGGGGACGGGAGGTGGGTTGACTCAAAACCAGAGGAGGACCTGCTCATGGATGAAGATGTCTTTTTTCCTGAAATAAACAAGTGAAGTGTGTGCAGATCATGCAGGTGCCGGTCAGTCGTGACATGTATTTGATTTAAAGGGATAGTTTGGATTATTTCATGCGAGCTTATAAAAAGTTCTTCTCAATAGTCAGTGTATTACTTACGAAAGATGTAGGTCGACACACCCCCACTTTGGAGGAGCAGAGGAGTACCAGTGTGAGAAGCTAAGCAACGTAGTGCTGTGGACAGGGTCAGTGGAAAAACGTATTTTAGCCACCTAAAAACCACCATTATGAGCCAAAGATTGCGATCTACATACCAAGCAAACTCCATGGGTGAAATCAGTATTTTTAACTCGCCGTTATCTTTTAACGATCAATCAGTTTGTTTGTGTTATTGTGCGACTTCAGTGAATCCAAACTAACCCTTTTAAAACACCAAAGTCACACAATAATGAGTCCCTCCATGAAGTCGCGATGTTCCACATGCTCATTTACAAATAAAGCATATTTTGTCAGAATTTTTCCTTTTTGGTGAGGTTACTTAGACAGCAATATTAAGCGGTGAAAATATAGACTGTTTTTTTTAGGTGGACCTTTTTTAAATGGCTAAAATACCTTTTGTTGTCCGAAAACAGCATGCTTAGCTTCCGTGCTGCCGCTCTCTGCTTCTCTAAACTGGACAGCATGTTGACCAACTGCAGGTAATACACTGACTATGATAAGTACCTCATTCAACCCCAGATTAAATAATCTGAACTATCCCTTCAAACAGAACAGCAGCAGAGCGCTCAGTTTTTGGAAAAGAGTGGCTGTTGTGAAAGGATGCATTCAACATTAAAAAAAAAAATCTAAATGTGCGCTAAAAATGAATGATGAATGAAAGAAAAGAAGGAAGCAGTCAAGTCTGGTAAAGCATGGAGCAATTTATTCCTCACGCTCAACCATGACAGAAGCACACTTCAGAAAATGCTGCGACTTCAGACCCTCAACCTGCCACACTTCTGTCAGAAGTGTTAGTTTAACTTTTCACTGTGTTAAACCATTTTAAAGGTTGTCCTAAGTCTGCATTTTAGTGCATTTACAATTATACAAAATGCCATATTTTAACAATTATAATTATAGTATTTAGTAAATATTTTAATTCTTCTGCATTATGCAGTTTTCAGGCACATGATAAAATATTGTGCAACGTTATATTTTACTGGACTAAAAAAATATACACACAAACAGCAAAATCTTGAGAGAAATACACTGTACAAGCGTGGCTGATCTGACACAAGTTCTGTAACCACATGACCTTTTGACATTCACAAGAACCTTCATTTACAATAAGCACAACTCTTCGCATTTTAACAATTTAAGACTTTTTTTTTAAAGACTTAAGCCTAATAACCACAATAAGAATGATATAGCTATGAATAAAGCAAGCATTCACAGTAAATATGTACTGCAATTACTGAGAAAGTTTTCTTTTTTACTATTTAAATCTTATCACACGTCGGTTCAACAGTCACCATTTTCAGCAAACGCAAAAACCACCACACAACTCACAACTGCAGATCTATTTGTGAGTAGACCTACAAGCGGCTCCACATATAGTTTGCTCAAGGGTGTGAAAAAAAAAGTCTTTAGAGGTCACTGCTCAGTTTAACATGATGTAAGTGAACTTTCTAGTCTCATACTAACAGTGAACTTCGTGTTATCCCATTTTTAATATGATACTTGTAAAGAAAGGCAAGATATCAGTTCTCAAAGCGCTGAACAGACATAAAAGTGACTGCAAAACAGTTTGATTCAATGATGCAGAAACAGAAGAAAGGATGACTTGAAGAAGAATATGCTTGAAAAAAAAACACAGAGCACCAGAAGTGAATGTGACAATAGCAGAGTCTTTCCAGAAGAGCATGAAAACTGAATTTGGTGGCTTGGAATGCTTGAGCGTCAAGAAGGACTGAAGACCACACAAGTCTTTCTAGTGAAGGATGAGGCAGAGGAGCGCAGAAGAGGAGCAGGACAGTGTTCACAGGCGACTCAGGCTGTCATTACCGTTCTCCAGGTTCTCGTTACTCTCGTAGCAGCCGGAGTCCCGCGGGGAGTCTCCCATGAGGCCACGTCTGTCCAGGAGCAGCTTCTCCTGTGAACCTCCAGACTGACTGCTTCGCTCCGGGTCGCTGCTTCCTGCAAGGCACAACACCACCAGCAGGGGGCAGACAGTCACATAACC
>JAJHUR010112108.1:8988-19094 GCA_027495735.1 Lutjanus campechanus | reverse complement strand
TCCTCCTCCTCCTCCTCCTCTTCAGACCAAAGTTGCTCCCAGAGGAGGAGAGGAGGCGCAGAGAAAACATGGCCGAGAGCCGGGGGGACACTGTTTCCTGTCCGTCAAGTTCACAACACAGGCGGTCCCTTTAGAAAAACGCAAACTTTTAAACGGACTCATGAGTTTGGGGCATTTAACAGCCAGTGCTGCAGGAGCATTGAAAGTGCGGTGACAGTGTGACACATTTCTGTCTTTTCGGCTGCCTCGCTGACTGTCTGTCTCTCTGTCTATGTGTCTGTCATGCAGGTTGATTCAATATCGAGCCTTTTGAAATATTCTGTGCAACCCGGCGCCAGCCTACAAACTTACACAAGACAAAAAAAAAAAGAAACATTTTCTAAAATCCTATCATGGGCAAATAAAAAAAAAAATCAGGCTACACATGAAGTGAAAAAAGGACTTAAAATGAGATATACTACCATGGATGTTGGGAACATTTTCAAATCGCTGTTTCGCATCTATAAGACAACAAAATTACTAATGCAGCATCACAATTCTCTGCACACACACAAACACACAGAAACAAAAAAAAGAAATTTACAAAACCAACAATATGCACTGACTTTTTTTTCTGCAAGTTACTCTACATATACACACAACTTTTTGTGCAAATAGTTGAAAGAACTGAGTGAAGGCTAAAATATGCAGGTTATGTGCCGTACAACTCAGGCTACGTTAAAAAATGTAAACAGTGGTGGCTGTATGAAGCCTACATGACGCGTTTATTCTCTTCTTCTACTGCTTATGATACTATAATATTCATATTAACAAACAAAAAAAAAGAAGAAGATGCATTCGCTTACCGCGCTGAAATCCAGTAAGTCACTCAGTTCCTTGTCTGTTCCCAAAGCTGCCATCCGCTGTTGATGATGCATTTTAGCAAAATCGCACGGACCTAAAAACATGGAAACAAATGGAGAGATAGATAGATAGAAGAGGATAGGTAGACAGATTGATAGATGGAGAGATAGAGGGAGGGAGAGGAGAGAAGAGAAGAGAGAGGAGGAAGACCTCGGCTGTATTTTGCGCACCGCTCCGCTCCCCCGGATCTCTCTTTTTTTCCTCCACAGCGAAATAAATCCAGTAAAACAAGCTCAAAGCCTCGATCACAAATCTAGTTTTCTTTCATCCTCGGAGCTCGGGCTCAGTCCCGGGGTCCTGGCGTTGGCAGCAGGGAAGAGAAAAACTGACAGGAAATCAAAAGACTGGGGGTCGACAGCAGGACGGGAGTGTTTTCGCGTGTGTTTTGGTGTGTTTTTTCCCCCCCAGCCAAAGAAGTCCGACCTCTCCGCGCTAAGACGCAGTTCGTCCGCCGCGGCTGACTGTCAGGCTCACACACGATATAAATAAATAACACGCCGTGTCTCGGCGAGCCTCTCGGGGAGGAAAAAGATCACCTCAGATCACAAATGTGTGGTGCTTGTTTATGTGCGCGCGCGTCCAGGGAGGGTGAGCGCTGCTCCTGACCGGGCTGAGGGTGCCCTCCGCTCGGCTGCGGGTGCTGAAGATCCCCGGGTACGCAGGACGGATCCCATGTGCGTCTGGCACAGCCTCGGTGTGATAAATGTGTTCGTGCGGCCACCTAGCTTACATTCTCATCTAACACCGCCGAGCTGCCGCCGCCGCTGCAGGAGAGAAGCCGAAAATCTGCGGGAAAAATAAATAAATTTAGAGGAAAAATTGGTTTGTTGGTTTGATTGATTGGCTGATTGGTGCGGTGATTGGCTGCTTTGATTTGGATTGGGTTAATTGGGCTAATTGGGGTTGGAAAAGGTGATTTTTTCCCCCCTCTACAATGGTGCTCGAACCGAAACAAAATAAAAGTTGTTATCCCTTATTAATGACGTATAAATGGTTTGTAATTAGGTTATTAATTAAGTTGAATTATATCAAGTTTATCTGAGAAGTAAAGTTTATTTGTTTTAAGTCATTACAAAATTACCTCAACTTGTCATTTCAAATTCAGTCAACTTAAAACTTTAAGGCAGCCAGTACAAGAACTTTTTAAAGTTAAAACTTTTTTTTTTTTTACAGTGTACTATTTATAACTGGCAAAGTATACAAACATCACCAGTTATTAATAACTTACCACCATTTACAACTAGTAAAAGGGAGTCTTATTTCAAAGTGTGACAGGTACCATAAGCCAACCCTCCTAAATAGTTTAGAATTACATTATTAATGCAGCTGGATCAGTATCAAGTTTATTTGACAAGAAAAGTTTATTTGCTTTGAAGTACTACAAACCTATCTAAACTTTTCATGTCAGATTCGGTCAACATAAAAGTTTAAGTGCAGTAACTTTTTTTTAAGTTAAAACAAATATTTTTCTTTCCAGTGTCTGTTTATGATGGTCTGAAGTGTACAGCCCATCACCATTTATTATTTATTGCTGACTACTATTTATAACTGGTAATAAGACTCCTTATTGTAAAGTGTAAAAAGGTAGGTAAGACTTTACAATAAGCCGATCCTTATAAATGATTTATAATGAGGTTGTTACTCAGGTTGAATTCTTATCAAGTTTATTTGACCAGAAAAGCTCATTTGTTTCGTTTCATTACAAAATAACCTCACCTTGTCTTTTCAAATTGAGTCAACTTAAAACTCTGAGGCAGCCAGTACAATAACTTGAAACAACAAACGGAGCCTTTATTGTAAAGTGTAAAATGGTGCATTCTAGAACAAGTCAAGGTAAACAATATTACCAAAGTTTAATGTATTTAGTGTAATCAGTTAATTTGATGTGCCAAATGAAACTTTATGACTGCCGGTTATGTAATGTACTAATACGGACACCCAGGTTATCTAAAACTGCAGATCTGAAAATTGCCACAGGAGGACAGAAAATCTGTGGGGGAAAAATAAATACATTTGGAAGAAAACTTGGTTTGTTGGTTTGAATGACTGGCTAATCAGTGCCCTGACTGACTGCTTTGATTTGGACTGGGTTACTTGGGTTTTGAAAAAGGTGCCTGAACACTTAACAAAAAAATAGTTGGTATCACTTTATCATAAGACTATATTTATAAATGATTTATATATGTTAATAGACCAAACGATATATGACAGTTTTCATATTGATCACCACCACTTGGCAAGATCCAGTTACTGCTTATAAACATTTATTACTGATTTATTACTGTAAGAACTGACTTAACGTAAATATACAAGTTGTATTTGTTAATATTAATATTATATCATTAGTTAATATAAACCTAACATTTCTTGTAGTGGTAGGAAGTCGTAGTTTTTCTGTCTTGAAGTCTTTTGACTTGAAATGAGTTGAGTGAATCTACTGTAAAGGTTTCAGTCAACTCAAAGAAAGCAACAAGTCATAACAGTTTTTATACATTGATGTGGGCTCACTGGCAAGATCCAGTTATTGCTCACTATTAATTCATCTTACTAATGTGTTATTTATAACTGGCAAAGGTGAGTCTTACTGGAAAGTGTTACATAGCTCATACATCATGACTTAGCCCACTACTGTAAAAAAAAAAAAATAATAATAATACAGGAATTTAGTGGAATCAACCAATCATTTCTCATTAACTAAATATACAAGTTTTATTTGTTCAGTAAACTTATAATCAGACCACTTCAGAACCTGAAAGTTCCTCTAACCTGAAGTCACCTGACTTGAAATGAGTTGAATGAATGTAATGTACCAAGTTAAATCAACTCATCACTTTCAGTTTCAACATAAGAAAGAAGTTATGACAGTTTTCACAGGGTTTTTTTTAAAATCATTTTTATTTTTCAAGTTAATTGCACCTGTAATTTCTAGTGTCTATTTTCACAACACATCAGACATAAACATGAGTTCTTCTAATCTGAAATCTTCTGACTCGAAATGAGTTGAAATGAAAGTACTGTACAGAGTTCAATCGGCTCAATAAACCAAGAGACATGATCAGAGTATGAGCAGACTTCCCAGCATGCATTGTTTGAGAGTTAAACTCTCTTGAGACCCTCCTTTTTCATAGTCTGAAGAAAAACTTGCTGTGTGTCTCCACACTTTAAGATGTGTCAAGATTGCTTTTTTCCCCACAATAATTAAAACACTTTTCTTTTTTCTTTTCTTTTTTTTTTACAGTGTACCATTTATAACAGGAAAATGTCGCCTTATTGTAACGTGCAAAACAGTGCATGCTGAAAATGTCAGTGTAAACCATATTGCCAGAGCCTCAGTGTATGAATCAAGTAATTTGATATATTACCTTGATATGCCAAATGAAATTTTGTGAATATTAAGATATCCTGATGGGGGTTAAATGCTAGTGACTCGTTAAGAAATATCTGATGGAGCTGACAGGTCTAAATTCAGGCTGATGCAGAATACAAAACAAGCGACGTAACCAAGCAATGAGATTTGAGCCAATAATGTGGGCTCACTGTCTGGCAACAAGTCACTGTTGCCCATTTTATCTAATGATTTATAACAACTTTGTAACCTGTTTACAACCTAAATAATAACCAAAATATAAACCATTTATAAGTGTAGTCTTATTTTATGTGTTACATGTATTTACTTTATTATGGTAATGTCATTTTTATATATATATTTTTTAATTAATTTAAGAGGGTTATATTTCATATAATTCTTTATCTTACACCCCTACTTAAGTTTATCTGTGAATGCTTCATTCTTTATTTCATGGTGATATTTTTTTCCTCGTTTTTTATTGGTTATATTAAAAAGTACATAGAAACAAGTGCAGTGCTTGACCTGCATGGTAACCCTCTATGGGTCACCACTAAAACCACAACAGCACCAAATCCCTCCTCTCTGGAAATACTTGCAGTACTTTGCAGGGTTTTTTTTTTTTTCTGTGGAGCCCACAGCCTGCAGGTATAAAATGACTGGCCTATTTCTGCAAATTACACCCTGCATGTGCGGGTTTCTTTCACAGAGAGAAAGCCAGCAAAAACACACAGGTGCACGTACGACATAAAGGCTTATTTGTTGCCGCGCAAAGTGGTCCTGCCTGTTGGCCCTTCACAGCCTGTCACTCTCAAACAAACTGAAAGCCACGTAACAGCTTATATACAGACAAGCGGTAAAGAGCACAGAGCTACTTGCTGTTACACAATACAGCAGCTCAAGTGTTAAATCTGCCTTTACGCTGCTGATCTGAGGTGAATTTAATCAACAGTTTTTATGTTAGAAGTGTCGCTGGGACGATCTTGGCAGAGTTGAAGCGGACAGTAAACGCACCACAACTGTCTTTATTCACTTTTTCAAGCCAACACACACCTGACAGACACATATGAATACTGTACAGGGCTCAACCCCCGAGGGCTGATTACTAATCAGGCAAAGCAGGAAACTGCCCCTGGACCCCAAACCCCGAGGGCCCTCCAAAAGCCCCACATTCACTGTGTGGCAATTATTTTTTGCTTGTTTTTTTGGCACTTTGGTTAACTGCAAATTCATCTGTGGTGGAAAAAGTGTTCAGATCTTTTACTTATGTAAAAGTGCTCCTGCACCACAAGTACAAGTCCTGCATTTAAACCCTTACAGAAGTAAAAGTATTATCAGCAAAATGTATTTGAAGTATGAAAAGTTATTTAAAAAGTAGAATTTGCACATTAAATTCATCCTTGTCAGTGTTTTACTATTTTACATGATATCTTTGGATTAATATTACTGCTGCATTAATGTTTATGTTGTTTAAGGTTGTTTATAAGTAAGATCATCACATGTTTGTAGCGTGGCTGTCCTGTGAGAACCATGGATCACTAAAAAAGTTGAATTGTCAGAAAAACAGCCTGTTTTCAGCTTTGTGGTGATACATTTTCCAGCTTATCCGGTTTATTTAGCTCAGGAAGTGGGAGAATTTTCTCTAAACAGCTTCAGCCTATAACAAACGTTTCAAATCAACACATCTGGAGATACATGGCTTTCACTGGAATGGAAGGGCATGAGAAATAATTATCTGAAAAGTAACAAGTAACTAAAGCTGTCTCACAAATGCAGGGGAGTAAAAAGTACAATATTTATCTGAGAGGTGCAGTGGAGCATAGAGGTGAAGCATAAAAGCTGCATAAAATGGAAATACTCAAGTAAATAATAACAATAATAATAAACTTTATTTATATAGCACCTTTCAAGAGCATAAAAGTCACAAAGTGCTTTACAGAGGCAATAAAGCAAAAAATAAAAATAAAATAAAAAGTACAAGTACCTAAAATTTGTACTTAAAGGGAAGGCTCCTACGTGAAGCTGCTCACAAAAAAAGGTCTGTGGATTATCTTGACTAACTGGTTTTCAGTTTTTCTAATGTACTTTTTGGTCTCGGAGCAACACAGGACATGTGCGCCACTCAGTCTCATATTATTGGAGAGAAGGCAGACATCTGCACGGCTGATATCTCCAAAACTCTGCAATTCACACCAAAGAAAAAAACCAAAACAAAACCGATGGATAAATAGCAGTACAGGCCAGGGGAAAATATATATATTTAATTTATATATATATTTAATTTTGAGCTGAACTGTCCCTTTAAATGTAATTAGGTACATTCCAACACTGAAATTCATTAGGGCTATGTAGTGAGGCCCTGTCTTGCAGACGAAAAAAAAAAAAAAAAAAAAAAAAAAAAGTTTTGCTATTTTCTTGGGTTTTCAAACCAAACTAAAAGAACAAACATGATGACGTAAAGAGAAATATTTCCCCATCATGAACTTTTTAATATAATGCTGGCAGAATAATGTAGGTGAGTGTGCATTAATCATAGCAACAGACTGACTCCATCGGCCATCTGGAAGGAAATCAATCTAAAATGTCCGCATGTAAAGTTTATGCAGACGTCACCGAAAGAACGCCACGCCTAAAATGATGGAATAAGTAATTTGTTTGCAGGTTTCAAAGTATGAGAGGTCGTCTGCTGTAGGATGAGGGCGGCTGTACAGATTTCACGTTAAGGCTATAAAAACTAATTGGTGAAGATTAAAGAAAGTTCATCTTCATGGTTAAAAGAAACTAAGGAGACCTGTTTAAAGTTATAATAAATACTTCAGTGTGTGTTGTTTTGGTGACCCTTGTGGTCAGTGGTGTTAACAGGAGTGTTGTAGTCATCTGTACAAGCACGTTATTATGACCCATATTTACATTAATAGTTAGGCGGTGACCTCTAGTGGCTGTAGTTATTATGGCAGGAGCAGTATAAAGAGCGTCTGGAGGAGGTAACCTAAAGAGGGAACCAAATGGCTAAAACTAAAACATACAGAGGTAAATACAGACTGGGAATAGATAAAATGGCCATTGCTGAAAAAATGCCAACAAAAGCATTGAATGGGGTTTGATATAAACAAAACTTTAAGCTGCACCATTTTTTGCAATAAAAATGAATTTGAAAGGTGTTGCTTGCACTGACAAAGAAAAATCTCCTGCTTTTTGGTTCATAGTTCGGTCTGAACGCTCTCATCAAGCTCGTTTCCAGCAGCTGACAGGCGAACTATAGGTGCGTTCGAGATGAGCCAGGCCTGCGCAGAATCGATCAGCAGCGATCGCCGCAGATTTGTGTCCCACTTGCTCTGACTTCATGCACACGTGGGCAACGATAACCTCACAAAATGATCACGAGAGAGATGCTCTCTGCTGACGGCATGCGTCTGGCTGTCACCTGATCGATGAGCTGACAGGCTCTGATTGGCTCTTAATTTTGACAACAAATACCACGTGTCGTATAAGATACAAATTTTCCGTGTAACTGTAATATTTAGAACACATAAGAGCTTAAATGAGAGTGAAAATGGGACAGACAGTCTGTCAGTACAGGTAAATAATTGTTTGCTAACACATTAGCCACTGTTGTGCTGATAGCTTGTTCCACTGCATCCAAAAGGGCAAAAAAAAAGTATGTGGAAAAGAATCAATAAATGCTGCTTTAAGGAATGAAATGTTAACACAGGTCATCTTAAGCCGTTTGAACAAGCATTTGACAATCCTATTGCCGAGGACAGTCTTAAAAAAGGATGAAAGAATGAAATAAAGAAGACAGAGGGACAAAGATAGAAGAAAAAGCAGACAAATCAAAGAAAAAAGTTAATCTGTTAAGCTGTTGCTGGGGCTCTCATGGCCTGTGATCTACTCCGCGAGGCTGATACTGACTGAAATGTGAGCAGATTATTTAAAACGTCTGATTTCTTCCGTTAGTTCAAGACCGCAGGACCCCAACTCGTCTTTGATTCGACAAAGAGCCGAGCTGAACCGTCGACTTCTCGCAGCCTCTCTTTCTCTTTCATTATCAACATGTGAAGCAGGAGAGAGTTACATAACATCCAAACAGCATGTTTAGTCTGAGTGTTTTAACCTTGAAACAGAGCAGGAACGCACAGTTATGATCTGACACGGAGCA
Organism: Lutjanus campechanus; assembly: GCA_027495735.1. Taxonomy (NCBI): domain Eukaryota; kingdom Metazoa; phylum Chordata; class Actinopteri; order Lutjaniformes; family Lutjanidae; genus Lutjanus; species Lutjanus campechanus. The sequence continues at coordinate 10,686 of JAJHUR010112108.1, read as the reverse complement.
CGGAACGTCTGTCACATCTGGGTCAAACCTGAGCTACAAACATCATCCTCGATACATAGAAGTTATTACATAATGAGCTGGGAAGGAGGGAGGATGGGGGACGTACTTCCTGGTGTACTGGAACAACTGGATACTAGACGCACAAAATATCACAGAAAGGCATTAGCATTTAAAGTAAGAAATTAAGTTGTTCAAGCAAACCAAGCATTTCTCTTGCTTCATGCCAGAGGTTTTCAAACTGTGAGGCGCACCTCCCCGAGGGGTATGGGAGAGTTGATTTAGAGGTGCAGAGGGAGCAACACAGGGCAATGATTGTGGGTGATCTGAAAGATACAGGTATATTTTGGTGTTCAGAAGATAATGAGAAGTTAGTTCTTGTAATTTGGCCTGCTGATTTGGCCCACTTATCAACACAGTGAGTGGTTGGAGCAGCAGCAAATTTTTAAATGAATTTTCAAAAAGAAATATGTGAAATAAAATGAGTTTGTAATTTAATGCACATTTCTACGATAGAGTATTATGGCTACATTAAAAGTTCAGGAGGTAACTTTTATAAGAATCATAATCAAACTGTCACTATATCATGATAGTGGTACATTAGACAGATTATGGGAAAAAATACGGTTCCTCTGGCTCCACCGAGTGCTACTAAAAATGCATTTGCATGAATCTACTACGCCTGAAGCTGAAGTCTACATTCCAAACTGCTGGTATTTGACAACAGAAGATTGATACTCATCACTTTCTCCAGAATCACCTAAGAATAAAGGCAAAATGTTGAGAAAAAATGTTTAGAAAAAGAATAAAGTTGAAATACAACCTTGAGAATAAAGTCGAAAAGTCAAGAAAAAAGTTAAAACATCAAAAATAAAGTTAAAATACCAAGAGTAAAGTTGAAATATTGAAAATAAAGTTTAAATGTCAAGAATAAAGTTGAAATACCAGGTCAAGAATTAAGTTGAAATGTTGAGGATAAAGTTGAAATGTTGAGACCAAAGTCAAAATTTCAAGAATAAAGTTAAAAGTTGAAGGATAAAGCTGAAATACTATGTTGAAAATAAAGTTAAAATGCCATTTCAACTTCATTTTTCATAATGTGGAATTAAAAAGAACATCAATTTTTTCCCTTATTCCAGGCTCCAATGCTCTTCCATACGTTTCCCTCCAGCACTGATGCAAATATAAGGATTTGGCGCATCAAGGTAAACATTTGGTGACAGTAATTCTGCCGTCAGGTGTCATCAAAGTTGTGCAGAGAACAGGTGTGCAACAATGTGTTAAAGGTGACGTAAAAATGTTAGTATTAATTGTAGGAAGTTTACAGGCCTCTCACTGCTCCACACTGATCTGTCTCTTCAGCAGGAGCCTCAGTGGATGTTTAAGTCACACGCTTCATGTACGTCACAAATAATTTGCGTTGTGCTTTTATTGTGTGATGGCTGTACCCACAGCCAAACAGTTCAAGTATTAAGGGTTCACACACTCACCACATGTTCGACTACTTTCCTTCACAGTCACTGAAAATACATAAAACACAGTTTGTTTGGTTTAGAATTTGTATACCTTGATAATACACTGTTTTGTCACATTGCTAGTGGATTTAATAAATCATATTAATTCATTTCTTTTTGCTTTTGAGCTACCTGGCTGCTGAGTTCCTCTTCCTGGTCTGACAAAAGATGGGGCAGGGGGCGGAGC
>JAJHUR010112107.1:14389-35712 GCA_027495735.1 Lutjanus campechanus | reverse complement strand
AGACAGAGACACACCTGAGCAAAGCATCACATGAGATGATGAGTCACTGTGTTTGATGGAAACGTACCAACAGAGGACATCCCTGCTGTGACGGGGAACTCTCCTCTGCCCAATTATAACCCACAACAATTTTATGATGCCATATTCATCCACTTTTGAGTCACAAGGCTGAAAATAAATGAGTACTTTGACAGTGTTTTTTCCTTTGTCTGTTATAAAGCCGTAGATCACTGATAACCTTTTTTTTGAAAACCCCTTTTCAACACTTTTGGAGTTACATAATCTTTTGAGAAACAGGCACCTTTTGTTTATGGAAACTTGTCTTCTTAGTTTGCTGTAGTTCAAGTGTTAAATGCCAAGCATCAGTCAGTGGGAACGATTTGTTTTCTCTGCCTTTTGTTACTTGAGCTGTCGTGCTGTCACCGAAATTTAAATTCCAGACGCAGATAGCGAAGCTCGTTTGTCCACCCCTCAGTCTGCTGATGAATGATGGTTTTATGCAGAATCTCCAGCCGAGCTACTTTTAGTCGAGCTTTTGTTCGGTTCAGCTTTTCTCTCTCAGACTGTTTTCGTCATCGGTCTTCTTGAAAAAAAAATCAAACATGTTCTTGGAGTTTTAGGTCTTTATTTGAAGCTAAATATGTTTCTTATTACTGTAGTGGGGAGTAAAACTTCAGCATCTTGCCATTTTGACTGAGAAAAAACAAAATGAGTAATATTTTGTTTGCATGCAACAAAATAACTCACAGTTAAATATACATGGGACAACATACTAACAATTATTAATGCTTTTATACCTCTGTCAAATTGACGTGACGTTGAAATCTTATATTTGAGTTTGTATTTTGGCAGCACGATTAATTTAAAAAACAGCTGCTTGACTCAAGACAAGCGTGTCATGTATGGGTCAGTGTGCAAGTTATTTATCCTAAAGCTGTTAACTTTACATTGTATTTTTTTCGTATTCAGCAGCATTTAAGTTGATCACTTCTATCTTTTGAAGTAAGAGAAGAGAATAAACTTTTTTCTGCAAGAGACTTTTAAATTTAGTTCCAGCACTTTGATATATGTTGTGTTTAAGTCGAGTCACATGTTTATTTTGTCTGTTTAAACCCTCGTCCAGATGGCAACAAATGCAATAAATGTTTTTGTTGGAAAAGTAAGAATTACGATCCCGATTCTGTTCACATGTTAACGAGAATCATGCTGCCGTAGTCCGGACTCAGCTAAGAATAAGAGCCGACAGCCCTGGAAGATGTTTCAACTTTTCAGAGAGACGAAAAACAAAATTTTTGTTTAAAATTTCATAAATTTAGTGGAGTAACTTTTAAATGCGTCATCTGATCGTTTTTGACTGTGTATGACAGGTCGACGTCACTGAAGGATTCCCCGCTGGAGGACTTCATGAAGGGGAATTTCAGTCTGCCTTTCCCCAAAGACTCCAAAAACAATCCCGCAGCACTGATTGAGCTCTTGAACAACGTTTTGGGTAAGTTATCTTTCTATGTACAGTGACAAAAATCCAGCAAAGTTTCATGCCTCTTTACTTATTTTTGTATTAACACATATTATGACATATACAAACACTGGATGACATTTTATTGCAGTGATATATTCAGGCAGATAGATTACCTCATTCTGCACATGATAATACATTAATGAATGTTTTCTAACTGGGAATTTAGTTTGAATTTTCTAATTTCTAGTATTTAAATGCATATAGGTTCATATAAACATAATCCCTGTGTGGTGGTGTCTCTATTTGGAGAGACCCTGCAGCCCTCTGCCTGTATTTGCTATTTTCCTTATTATTTTGCTGTACTTTGGAGCTTTACCAACCCAAAACGTCAGTGTTTGATGTCCTGGGACTTTTGGTACATTTACAAACAAATTCTACTGATTCTACCTTTAAAAAAATATTATGAAACAAACATGGACATAATAGAGAAATTCATAGTTTAATAGTTTGACATTTTAGGAAATGCGCTGAGAAATGGCCAAGAAGTCGATATCTATCTGTTTAATATGAAGCTGCAGCCATGTGACAGATAGCTTAGCATAAAGAGTGAAAACAGGGGTTAGGGGCCCGTCTCCTGTGAGGTAAAAAAAAAATAAGTCCAGAAAAAAAAAAAATCCACTTTGGTTTTGTACAGATTAAACAAACAAGATCTAATATGTGTGAGTTTAGTGAGCTTTAAAGGCGCTGGTAGGCAGTTTTTATTCAAATTTTTATCATTTTTTACCTTGGAAACAAAGCAAAGCTATCTGTTTTAACTAATTCAAGCTAAGCTAAGCTAACTATCTCCTGGTAGCTTTGTATTTAACTGACAGATGAGAGTCTGTTAATAATCTTATCATCTAACTTTGAGAAGAACCACACTTAATGCACTTTTTTTTACCATTTGGTCCAAAAAGTTTTGGACTTTATTGACTTGAGCCCCTTCTCATGTTTGCGTTTCTTTAACTGCTGCACAATATGTTCTTGTGTTGAAGGTCTATCTCACCAAAGAAGCTCTCATAATGGCTCTGCCATGAACGGCATCAATAAACCTCCTGTGGGAGATCAGGTGGGTATTGTTGAGATATAATTGGAGGAACAAAACTGCAGAGGATAAAGAAAAGCTTCTTTCTTCAACTGTCACAGTTTTGAAACCTTGTTTTGCCTCTTGTGTTTGGGTCATTGTAAATAGCAGATGAAAACAGCGTTGCAGCCAAATCCTGTATGGTAGAAGTGAATGATGACCAGTTTTAAAATGTAAAAAAGAACACAAAAACCCCCCACAAAATGTCTCCATACCGCTCGTGTGGTGTAAGTGAGTGTAAGTGTAATCCAAGTGTCCGTAAGCCACAACATTAAAATATGACCCCAAAAGATGCCATTTACACCATGTTTTTAGCCTAAAAATGTCTCAGACTGGAGCCGCGTGCACACGCCAGATGTGAAGGTATCGCGAGATCTCGTACATCTCGTGTCGCGGGAGCTTGTGTACCCACTTCAGGCACTTTAAGTGTCACAGCAGGTCAAGTCTCAAGATCTGGTTTTGTTGATCAATCCAAATATCAAGCCTGCAGCGCAGGAAGAGGTTGTACATTTATCTGTTAATCACAACTATACTGAATTCATAGTATTATTATTAAAAACAACATACGGCCACATGCTAAGTGAATACGTTGCAAAGTGTTTGTAAGTGTTTGAAATAGTTTAAAATATTAAGCATAACTGGTCATAATAGTTATTTTTTGTGATGCTGACACTTAATATTCTGATGTTTTGAGTTATATTATGTGGCAGAAAGTATTTTGTGAATAATATTCACTAGTTGTAAAGTAGATTGCATCTTGGATTGTATCATCTTTGCATGTGTAAAAATAATTGGGTTCATCAAAAAATGGTTGATTGATGATTAATTGATAATGGTTCATTACTACAGGTAATGGTAATGGTAATGGTAATAATAATTGGAACATTTGACTGGTAAACTGGTTAATTACAGGTTAGCATTAAAGGAGCATCCTTGAAAAGCTCAGTCGTTCACAAGCATGCAAGCACAGCGAGGCTGTGTGGGCAAATAGTCCAACAGTTTAATAAAGACTGTTCTAAGCACAAAACTGTAGGAATTTAGGGATTTCACCTTCTACAAACCATAACATCTAAAAGATACAGGTGTGTTCGTGCCCACATCACGGCTAACCGTCACATCTACAAATCATGTCCCCTGCAGGAAGCCTTGAACAAAATTCTGGAGTCAGTGAACGTGTTGAAAAGGGCCATCTGCACCATGACGCTGCCCATGATGAACACGACCTCACCCGACACCCTCACCTACGCCGTGGTCACTTTCTGTCACACCAACAACACAGTGTTCGAGGTCTCGCTCATCGCTCTCAACCGGGTATGTGTGTTTGTGTTTGCTTGTAAACACACAGTATGTGGGTTTGTGCCTGTATTCTCCACTTGCATAATGCAGTGTGACGTATATCCTGTCAACAGCATAGTAACTTTACCTTCACCTGCAAACTTAATGATGTTTCATCCTTAAGTTAAATACTTTTCACAGTTAGCTTGGTACATATTGTCAGTAGTATTTACTATTTGTTTTATAGGGTTTCTAAGAGTTTTGATAATCATCTCAGTGTCATAGATAACTGTTAGCAATGCTAGCTATCTAGCTAGCATTGTTATCTTAACTTATACTCAAAAATAAAACTCACCAAAAATGTCTTTGCTTGTCTTTCCACTGCTTCAACAATCACCAACTCTGTTTTGGTCAAAATAAACCCTTAATTCACCGTGTTAGATGTGAAAATATTCTCTCTGTGCACCTTGTTTCTCTGATGTCCGATCTCTCTCTCTCGCTCCTCTCCTGTGATAATTTCATTTCTAACACCGTGGATTAAGGGTTTATTTCCGTCATACCAGAGCTGGTGATTGTTGACGCCATAGAAAGACGTGCCAAAGCGTTTGTGGTTTTATTTTGTTTCTGTCAAATGTGTATGAAGTTGACAAGCTCACGGTTATCTAATGCACTGAAATTATTATCAAAATGCTCAAAAACCCTGCACACAAAATAAACGGTAAATACTATTAATAATAGGTACCAAGCTAACTTTGGAAAGTGAAGTAACTAACTTAAGAATGAAAAATCACTGGGTTTGTAGCTGAAGGTCTCGTTACTGTGGCGTTGATAGGAAGTTAACAGACGTGCATCTCGTATCACGGATATATTTACACTATATTGTGCAAGTAGAGAAAGTGTCAGGACAGTTTGATGATGCTACATTAAAACTTATTTTATTTCTGTTTTGTGTTTTTGTGCATCTGTAATTAAAACAAAACTGGTGCTGACATTGCGTCTGGTTGTCAGGTACTGATGGAGCTGATGGTGACAAACCCAGACCAGTTGGTGACGGCGGCCGGGACGGCGATGATGGTGTTCGATCAGCTGCAGAATCAGACCTCGCTGTGGGACGGCCTGCTGGCGATTCCACAGCTCTTGGCCTCTGGTTCTGTTGACCAAGTGCTGGGCAATGTGGAGTCCCTGCTCACCAACATACAGGGGTAAAGAAGTGTCAGTGATGGAGCAAAATGAATAAAGGGCAGCTGTGGGAAGGTGTTTTTTATTTAGTTAGGATCCCTGATAGTTGTTACCACAGTGAAAACAAAACCAAACATGGTAGAAAAAAACTGCTTAATACTGTTAGTCTACATTGAAATATTGACCTTTCACTTGTAATTTTTTATAAATAATCAGAAATTCCTCACATCACAGATGTTACCAGTCAAGAACAGAAACATATTTGAGCATGGAGAAGTTAAGAAAATAGAAGTATGTAAAAAAAAATGTATATTCTACTCTAACAATAATATTATTATAGCAGTTATATTTGCACAATATAAAAAAGTATGTAAAAAATACAATACCAGTCAAATGTTTTCAATGTTTCTCTTTATTTTATTAATTCTTCACATTGTAGATTAATACCTCAGACTGTATGGAACTGTAAGGATTTATAAAACTTTAAGTACCGTGAATAAAATGTGAAAACAAGACAAAATAAATTTTTGTTGTTTAGTAATATAATATATAAAAGACTCTCACACCCTGTCTTCTGCACTTGCAAAGATTTATTAACACTGTTATTATTAAATCTTTGATTGTAAGCGCAGAAGACAGTGTGCAAGAGTCTTTTTGCTTTTTTATTGTCGACACACGGTCTCCTTCTCCTGCACATCTGTCGACCTTCAAGTCTGTAAAAGTTTTTTGTTCTTTGATATTTTAGATTCTTCAAAGTAGGCGCCTTTTGCTTTGATGACAGCTTTGTACACTGTTGATATAATCTGAACCATTTTTTATGAAAAAAAAGAAAGAAAAACATGAATGAGAAACGTGTCCAAACTTTTGACTGGAACTGTATGTGCCTTGTTCTTCAATGGACAACAAAATAGAAGAATAAGTTGAAGAGGAAATAGAAATAACAAATTAGAAAATAATTATTCACACTAGTATGCATCAGGCTGCAATGTATCACAATGTAAATAAATAATAAAGCTCTGTGTATTACTGCAGAATATTGCAGTTGAGTCATTGTAACAATAAATTATAATTTAAAAAACACACAAATAGAACAAATGTAATTAAGAAAAGGGATCAAATCTACATGAAATGATGCATATAAACCTTAAAATGAAGTAAAATAAAATAAATCTGCATGATGCATTACATTTAAACAGATTGTAAATCCTGAATTCTTAACTTAATTCTTGATTTAAAAGCTTAATTGTGAGTGAAGTAATGAATAGTTGAGTAGGTGAATCTCTTTGCTTTAAAGAGCTGCTAGAGTTTTAGTTTCATATTGTGGTTTCAGCATTTTTGACCTTTAAATATGTGTGAAACACGAACGCCTCTGCCTGTTTTGGTGTAAATAGGGTCCAGGTCAGAAATACTGAACTGAGCTACAATAAAACTGAACTCTGCTGACTTGAGTGTAGAAATACTTCACTTCATATTGACTTTCAAACACTCGATCTCGCCCTGTTTACAACCCACAACGGCTGAGACTTGAGGATTTAGAGCAGCAGGAGGCCAAACTGTGTGTTTGTCTGATCATTAGTTCTGTCAAGTGCCTTTGCTGCAGGTTCTGTCTTGTTTTGACCGTTAAATGTTTTTCCCCCTGTGGTCTCTCTAGTGCTTTACATGTCATCCAGAGCAATTTCCCCGAAGCCGGCGCCTCGCTCTCCACGGTGCAGTCACTGCTCGCTGAAGACATCAACCTGCTCCGATATGTTCAAAACTGGCCCGGAAAAGGTAACTTGTGATGTCAGCCTCAAAGACTTGGCAATTATATGTGTTATATGTGTTACAATTATATAATTATGTGTGTCTTTTTAGAAATACCCAGGTTACATGAACTACTATTTACTTAATATACCTTAGTGATTCAGTTTCGTTTCTTAAAAAAGCTCCCTCAGAGCAGCAACAATGCAAACACAGCTCATCTTTGACATCAAAACAGCAGAGAAATGTTGCCCGTCGAGTTTTGTGCTGATCACCACCATCAGGGTGTAACATGATGTGATTTTGTTCAGATGTGTCCATTCCACTGGGAGACGTCGTCACGTTGCACAATAACTCACTAAGTGAGATGGTGAAATATGTTCTGCAAGAGGTTGAGATACCACTGGACAAGGTACGTGTTGACCAAAGTCATAATATATATATATACCCCCATATGATATAATCAAGAAACAGACATTTTATTTTATTTATTTTATTTTAATATTTTCTATTTTATTTTATTTAGTTTTTGTTTTAAATTTTATTTTATTTTATTTTATTTTATTTTATTTTTTTATTAAATTAAATTAAATTAAATTAAATTAAATTAAATTTAAATTTATGTTATTTTATTTATTTTTTTCTATTTTATTTTATTTAGTTTTGGTTTTCAATTTTTATTTTATTTTATTTTATTTAGTTTTGGTTTTCAATTTTTATTTTATTTTATTTTATTTCCTTAGTTTTACACTTGCATCTTACATGCACCTTACTAGCGATGCTGATGATTAACCATTAATCGATTGATCACCATTAAGAATTTAACTGATTAAAAATGTATTAATCAACAATTAATCGATAGTCTAGAAATGTCAGTAATTGTGCCTCATTTGATGTTGTTTTTTCTGTTGTTGCCATTTGTTGAATGAAGAAACTTAAAATGAAACTTAAAATGAGAAAAAGAGAAAAAATGAAATCGAGAAAAAGATGTGAAAAAACACTTTTTAAAAATCTTATTAATTATTAATAATTAATCAATTGTTAGAATTTTCAACATTTTTATGGGTTGAGGAAGATGCACAAAATTTGCAGCCCTTTTTTTTAATCACTATTATATTGACCAAATGTCATTGTTTAAACATCAATAAACAGATTGTGAGATTAAAGTTTAGTGAGGTTTTAACAAAAGTTAAATTAGATAAAAGCACAAATTTGACAAAGTTTCGTCCTCCTCTGCCAGCTCACAAGTCTCTTGTGCCACTTTTGAGGTGAAGTCTGGGTTAAGAAACCAGATATTAAACAGGAAAGTGAAGTTGAACTTGCAGTTTACAAGTTGAACGAATTGTTCTGTACTTTGGGAAAGATGCTCATTCGCTTTCTTGGCAAGAGTTAAGATGAGAAGATCGATACTAGTCTCATGTTTCTATGCTAAATATGAAGCTGGAGCCAGAAACCTGTTAGCTTAGCTTAGCATAAAGACTGGAAGCGGAGGGAAACAAAGTCGTGCTATATTTAAAGATCTCTTTTTGGGGGGATTGTTGCAGCCTAAAACACCTGATTTCACAGCAGATTTTCTTAAAAATTGTGATGCACGTTGCAATTCTTTTAAGCACTTTTTGCAATAATTTATGGGAACAAGTGAAAAAGTGTTTTTTTCCAGGCAACTTGTTCCAGAGAGAATAAACCCACACTTTGTTCTGAGTGTTTTAAGTAATCTTACCAAAAATTCTAGCAAAATACGCTTTATATTTTATTTAAATGCAGCTGGGGAGAATTCCACAAAGAAGCTAAATATTTTTTGGAGCTCAAACTCCCAAAACATAAAGCACAAAATTATAAAACTATAAAAGTGCGCAGAACACTGATAAATGTCTGTAACAACAACATCTCCTGGATTTAGCTGAATATTTAAGGGACCGATATTGATATATGTGTTATCTGTAGAACAAATATTGTTTTTCCCAAAATGTTGTACCTATTCACATGATGCCACAATCTTTATTAGTGGTAACAGTTCTTCAATAAAAGAGTTTGAGTCTCATTATATTCACTGTAATTCTCTTCCCAAGGCTGTCATCCTGATGTTGGACAGGGACATGGTGCGTGACCACATCTGTGACAACAGCAGCAACCCGATGTGGCTGTCAGCTGCGTGCAGCACGGGCACCGTGGACATGCTTCTGAGCTGGATCAGCCCCGACCGGCTGGCAAAACAGGTCAGTTAGAATGACGTGAATGTTGCTATCGTCAAACAGAAGATAATCACAGACATCAGAAACGAGTCAGCTACTTTATATGTGTGGGTGGTTTTGTCCTTTTCTGCTCTCTTTCACTCACTTGTTCTCTCTCAAGCTGCTCGTCTGTGTTATTCTGTCCTCGCTCCTGATTGGGATTCTCGAGTGCCACCTTCACAAGTAATTAGGTTCAGAGTGCACCGAATAATTAGTCTTCGGGCCGCCAGAAAGCTGTTGGCCATAGCAACAAGCAAGTGTAACTCCCAGGTTGCACCTGGGGGAACAGAAACCTCAAAGAAATCCAATTAGCGCTGCCGCTACGGTAGACGTGTTTTGATGAGATAATTCCCAATCAGAAGCTGTTAGCGAACGCTGTCATCACTCTGTGTACTCGCTCTTAGCAGTCAGACGGACATCAATTAACAATCTAATGCTGGTATAAAGCAACAAGGTGCATGTGTCAAATTAGTTAAACACCAGCGTCATGGTGTGTATTTGCTGACAGCATACAGTGTTGATGCTAATGATGAACCAGTTTATTATGTGGTGATTAAATCTCTCCAAGTTAAACCTGTGCGAGTTGTGAATTGATGTCAGAATAAACATGCTCAAAGGGGCAGTTCATCCTAAAATAAAAATACATATTGTTCCTCTTCCCTGTACTGCCCTACAAAGCCAAAATGCAGCAACTAGCCTGTGTATTTAGTCAACTACACAGCTAGCTAAAGTAAGACACCCAAATCCTGCTAAAGCTAGCTAGATAGCCACACCTAGCATTAACTGAAGCCCCCTAATCATTAAATAAACTCATAAATATCTCAATTTCGGTGAATTAATGTCTTGGTAAATTAGTTTGGTATCCCACATAAATAAGATCGAAGCTAAATCCAGTTATGTATATGAATAAAAACTGCTAAACTAGTCTTGCTAAAAAGCTAACTAGACTAATGTTAGCTGAATAGCTATAACTGCCAGACCAATTTTTGAATCTTGTTGAATTCACAATTCAGTGTGGTCAGGTTACTTTTAAATCACTTATTTAGACGTGCAAAGGTGTAAATTAATTTACAATATTAATTTCAAAAGCACAACAAATTTTGTAATTTTGAAGTCTGAAGTTTTTCGAAAGGTTTTCGTGGTAAAGTAGCAAGTACAAAAAGACGTAAAAGGAAGTCTCTACATCCTATCCGTCTGTTACAGTTTATGCAGTCACTTTGAAAACTTTAAACTTTTTTAAACCCGTAACACTCTTTGAAAAATGATTAGATTTGGAGAGAAGCCTTATTTCTTGCTGCCCTGGTTTAAATTGAGCTAGAGAGACAGGATCAGAGGGCAGAAAATGATTCACTTTTTGTCTTTACTTGTATTTGTTGAATGCAGCTAAAACAATTTTCAATCGTCCAATCTAACTCGGCTTACTTTGTCCTCCCTCTGTGACCTGTATGACATTATTCCCAGGCTCTCCTGGCGTGGAGCAAGCACGTTGCTTCTCACGATGTTTCCTTCGCCAAAGGGCTGCTGCACAGACTGATGGGAGTCTTATCCCCAGGAGGACCGGGAGGCCCCAACATCACAAGGGTCCGGCGTAGCGTAGGAACACAACCACAAAACATGGAGGAGGAGCTGTAAGTGCAGTCTGTTGTTTATAGAAGTGGTTATCAAATGAGACTCTGGGGACCACCAGGGGTCTGGGGCGCTCTGTGAGGGGGTCCATGGAAAGATTTTCAGATTCATTCATTCAAATAATTATGATAAAAAAGTGTATTTGAATGATGATTAAATACTTGATTCTGATTGGTCAATTACGGAATTTTAAGGTCTGTTATTTTTGTGTGTAGCAGACAGATGTTTTACAGACTGTTGTTAAAGAACAGACCGCTCCTATGGACACAGTTCTGGTCATAGACAGTAAAATTATTGTTAAATCACAAAAATAATTTTAAAATGAATATTTTGTGTCAAATTATTGATTTTTTTTTTGGTTTACTACCATGTAACAAGCATTATAATGTACAGCGAGCAGGTCACTAATGTGAAATAAAGCCATAAAATCATTTTAAAATTAATATTTTATGTCACATCAATGTTTTTGGTTCGTAAACATGTAATAAGCAGGATAATATCCAGTGATCAGGTTGTAACTGTGAAATAAGCGCCTTCACGTCGAGGTCCTGCATCATCCTGTCGGGATTTATTTCACAGTAACAACCTGCTCACTGCACGTGATTCCTTACATATCATTTATTATTATTTATCATTTATTAATCATTTCTTATATCCTTTGCACCAGAGATCTATGAATACGCTACTGTCCAAAATAAGATATGTTTGGGAGATGTATTTTACAGATAACATTTTGGGATGTTAAAAGCCATTTTTGTAACAATCTTTCAACATTTGTTGTATAATTTATTCTATAATTTATTGTTTTTATATTTGAAAGAACAAACTGGAAACTGGAAATTAGCCAAACTTTAAATTTAAAGTTCTCCTTGCACACATAAGAGACCTGTACACAAAAAAAGTCTCGTGTCCACTGTACTTGTACTCATCTTGAGTCTGGCTTTGTGCTTTGGCAGGTTTTTGGGGGTTGGTCAAGTGGTGATGGAGGTAATTAAACTTGTGCCAGAGGTGGACAAGGTGGTCCAGTCCATCCTCAGAGCTGGTTTCCAGTCCATGAAGTCAACGACACTGACCCTCGATACCGTAGAAGGTAAGACCATCCTGCTCACGGCGACGCCTCTCCTGAACCGCCACAGTCAGTCACCATTGTTTTCTCTCCCTGGAGTTTATGTTTCGTAAAACCTGAAGGTGAATGGAACGTGTTCACACCCTTTCTCAGGGGACTGATGAAAGACAGAAAATGTTGAAACGAAGTTGGACTAAAGGAGTTACCACACACACACACATCTACGCACACACAAAGGAAAATTATACAACTTCATAAAAGCAAACCCTCTGGGATGTTTTGTACAATAGAAATGAAGTCAAGTGAGTAACTTGAAAACGGGAATTTCTTTTTAAAACTGTGTGTTTTGTTTTACAGTGTCACTGAGTATGAGTGTAGTCAACTGATCTGACTTTGTCTTTGTTGTATATTTGCTGTCTACACTCTGTCTGGTTTGCAGAAATGGTGGCAAATGCCCTGAAAGATGCTGATCAGCTCAAAAAGACGTATCTGACGTTGCTGACGAACCAGACTGAGACAAGCGCTTGGATTGGTCGTGTCCTGGACAGTGTGATGGAAGTGATTATGAAGGTATGCTGGTGGTATTCTTTATTGAAACAAGGCACATTTTTTTAATATCATGGAGGCAAACTCCAGTACATAAAAAAAGATAAGATAAGCTAAGATAAGCTAAGATAAGATACGATGAGATAGAACTTTATTAATCCTAAAGCAAAGCCTTGTACCAGAAAAAGCTCTAAAATGACAGTGACATAAGAATATAAACAATAGATATTTAAATACTTTAACTTAAATATGAAGTGAAATGTAAAATATGAAGTATATGAGAAGTAAATGCAAAAAACAGTGCCAAGTAGAATGACAATAGAAGTAAGATATGTTAAGTAAAAAACTGAACTAAAATGAACTAAAATAGAAAAAGTAGTTTTGGCAATAAAAAGTAATGTTGCACCCTGATATTAAAGGAGAAATCTGTCATGTATTTTCTGTAATAAATCATAAAGTGACCATAATATGTCATCGGAGATCAAGGAAACACGCAAAGTTGATATACTCTGACAATAATGCCAAACTCTTTTCAGAACAGTGTGCTTTTGTTTTCAGAATAACAGGCTTAACTTTACACTGACAGACAACTGACAGTTAAAAAAAGCTGATCTACTTATAGTGTCGGACTCGTCGTCAGTTTACAAGGTTGCACACATCCTGCGCTCCTGCAGGGTTCCTGCAGCCCATCTGAGTCTGGGGAGGAGGGTTGGGGGGGGGGACAACTTGCTTCAACCATAGATGGTATATTATAAACATACAAATAGCATATATGTAGCATATATATTTTGATATATGTGCTATATGATCACATAGCAGATTCATATCTATTTAGACCTGTCTTCTGTTTTAATGTCAGCCTAGAACCAGTCCCAGGGAGACCCTCCTTATTCCTGAACGCCACTTAATACTACTAAGAATCCATTTCTAAGATGCTGTTTCCACTATTGCATTAATGCTTTTTTTTCAGTTCTGGAGCCTTTGTTTTCTGCAAGTGTTTTAAAATGACTTGACAGGCTGTTATTATCCCCAAAATAATGACAGAAAATGCACATTTATTATGTTTGGTGTTTGGGATCGGTCACCCCAGTAAACACAAGGGATTTCTGAGCCAAATGAGCTACTTAAAATTACCAATACATGGATCCAAAGTGACCACATTTCCAGACATGGTGTATTTCTGGTGTGTGATGAACTAAGCCTTTGGCTATATTAATCTCTTTAAGGACAAAGATATTACACAACAGTTGTCAGGCATCATTCCAGTTGGTCTTTATAACAACCTGTGCCACTGCTTAGATGTGGGTAAGAGTGCATGTTGAGACAACTGACCAAGCAAGACGGGTTTGAAGACAGGTTGAGACAGTTTTTAACTTTCACCTCGTTTGCTTGCCATAGTCATAGGTCAGATTTACGGTGTTGGTGATCATGATAGATTGATAGATTTTGGGTGAATCTACCTTTACTTTCTTTTCCAAATCAGTGCATTTGGCTTTGATTAAAACCTGCCTGACTGCTAATGAATAGTGGCTGCAGACTTATAACTGCCAGTATTGCCACAGTCACATTTCCCAGCAATGAAATTTGAGTGTAAATTGTTGTCATGAATAAGAAAAAACAGCTAAAACAGCAAAAAATGACCCACGATGGAAAAAAACAACAGAACTAACAAAACAACAACTAACAAAACTTTTTGGCTCACTTGTGTATTATTTATTCAAGGACGTGTTGAGCAATCAAGCACTGTTCAGACTCACAAAGCTTTATTTTAAATTCATTGCATATCATTTATTTAAAAAAATCACAGTGTGAGAACCTGAATAAATGGATGTGAAACTAATGACCTGCTAATGATCAGTTTGTGTTTTTTTCCTCTGTTTTACTAGAGTCTGGCATCTGAGCATTTAACTTGTCAGGATCTCCTGGGACCCTTCGAGTGGCTTTTAAACACAAAGAGCATAAAGATCCAGGTGTGGAGATCAGCGATCTGCCAGAACAGCTCCGCTCTAGAACATGCCCTGCTGATGGACTGGCAGCCAGTGGTTCAGAAGGTAAAAAGTTATTAAACTGCATTTGAAGGGTTTCCTTCCAAAGTGATACGCTGCCCGAAATTCACCTATTAGGTGAAAAACATGAGAACGTTACGCTACACTGTTTCCTTTTCTTTATCATTTTGGAACAATATTGTAATTTTAGGGTTGAATTTTTGTAGAAACTGTGGAAATTTATTGAATTTATTTGATTAGCCAGTATGAGCCATTGCACCAGAACCGTTACAAGGAAAAAGGACATTTTATTCATCTATAAGTATGTGCATGTAGTCAAGTACTGAATGTGAGTCCTTCTCCTCAACTTTTACTTAAGTAAAAGTAGAAGTTGAGCATTTCTTCCACTGGTAATTGGTTTGCATATTTTTTTACCTATGTTTAGAAATTCTACCAGACAGGTGATATATGACATAAACAGCACTACAACATCCCAAGAAAAATAAAGCAGTTCCAGCTTTAAATATCAACATCCTGATTTGTTTTTTGACAGTTTAGACTGAATAATTTGTGTTTTTTTCCTCCTGCAAACAACCTTTAGTATGTGCCATGGTGTCAGACACATGAACACACATTAACATTTAATCTTATGGAGAATGTTTTTTAGGGGCTTAAAACTTCTCTACTGTTAGTTTATAATGCGTTTTAAATGTTAAAACATGATGTGCCAGGGATTTCCTTTTTAAAATCTCATTTCATATTATTTTTATCACAGGTACAAGAATTGTATGCCACCATCACAGGCCAACCAGGCCACAACGTCACACTTCCCATGATCCTCTCTGAGTGGCACAAGTTGTTCAATAACAGTCTGCAGTTTGGAGCGTTAGTGCAACATCTCGCCACGAAGCTGGGTGGAGAGTACTGGATGAACTGGATGCCAGACAACATTACTCGAGATGTCACCGGGACTCTTCAACAAAGGTCTTGAGAACGTGCTGATTACATACCTGCAGGGTTTCATTCCAGAGCGGTGCCATGTTCTGCATAACTACTTGTGATTTGAACAGATGAATGAATACAGGCCATCACATTTTGTAATTAACAGTTAAACAGTCTTGAAAGTAAAACTCATAACATTTCTTTGACATAAAATGTTCAAGGCCCAGGACTATCAACATTTTTCCAGTGCAGAAATTTGACTTAATGTCTCATTTCATACTGTCAGTTATCATTTCACTGTCTCAACAGTGTTGTTCTTTTGCATGTCTTTGCTTGCAGTGTTCTCTTTGCCATGGTGAATATAGGAGAAAAGATTGAGAAGAGTCAAGTGTGGCCCCAAGTAAAGAACTACTTCCACATGGTTTACTGGGTTTTGAACTACAGGCCTGGTGTCACAACTCAGCCAGCAAACTGTGAGTCTCTTCTCTTCTCTTCTCTTCTCTTCTCTTCTCTTCTCTTCTCTTCTCTTCTCTTCTCTTCTCATACTTGGTCATGTGCCAGAGTGTAGGTGTGGTTTATTGGGCTAATTAGCACACAGTAGTGTTTTCCTTTGTATTCTTTTACAAGAGCTTGTCAGGATAGTCCTCACTCACAAGGTTTTTTTCATTAATTTTGTCAAAGGTTTATGTAAACCGACTTTTTTTTTCTGTGAAGTCTCTTGCATTTCTCTTTGTACAAAGCAACCAAACAAATGTATTCAAAGTATAAATCCTTAATGAATATATATTTCCAGTGAATGATGACCAACAAAAACAAAAGGCTGACTGACAGTTGTAACTTATTTCCAGAAAAAAGTTACACAAAACCAACCAATACATTATTTAAGATAGTAAAATAAATTCAAGCATGCACTAATGTGATATGTTTATGTTCCCCTTTAGGCTCTGTTGACGTCTCCACCTTTGCCTTTCACTGCAATACTGGTTTCAACTGGCCACAGTTTGTTCAAGCAATGACTCAGGCTCTGATGTCGCCAAACCAAGATGTCCTGGTGAAGTAAGTGACAAAACTTGGTAGTCTTACTGTAATCAGTGATGTCGTATTGAATGCGAAGACGGTGTTTGTATTGTATGTGTTATTTTTTCCTGTTATTTACTTCCAACTCTTGTTAGGATGTTGAATCATTAAATCAGCTGTTTAAAGAAAAAGTTCTGAAGAAGGATCATATGAATTTTTTTGTTGGCAGTTGGATGAGAAAAGCAGTACCACCACATCTGCCCATTCAATATGAAGCTATAGCCAGCAGCTAGTTAGCTTAGCTTAGCATCCACCTACCAGCAGCTTTAGAGTCATGTGTGGGACTACTCCATGGTCGCCTGGCAAATGTGTGTTTACTTGCATGTAATCCAATATGGTCGACTTCCTATCAGGCAAATTGTGGGGGGAAAAAAACCCTGAAATTGTTCTTTATGATGAGAGCAATGATCCCACCAAATTTCCTGAGGATAAAGACAACATTATCCCAACCATTGCATGTGTTTGGGAGATGCGATGGAGCCCCCTGAACATGCCCATTTTTTTGTGAGTTTTCAGTATCACAAGGCCCTCAAAATGGGAAAATTAATGATATCTCTTCAAAAACAATAGGTTCCTGGCATATCGGTGCTGGAGCCCAAATTAGTGAGCTTTAGTCATGCTGGTAGGCTGATTTTCTTCATTTGGACAGAGCCAGGCTAGCTATATAATCTTACTCCCACTCCTTGTGCTAAGCTAAATTAACCAACTGCCAGCTTAGGCTCAATATTGAATGGACATGAGAGGGCTATGGATATTTTAATGAATCTCTAAACTATTCCTTTGATTAAATGATTAACATGAATTGACTGCTAGCTTTATTAGTGATTTATAATATGGTTAAACAAGCAGTCTCTTTGCACAGATGTGGAGAGCAGCATAGTGCAAATCGAGGGGGTTTCAGCACCAGAAGTATTATTTTTGTTATTCCTGTTTTACATACATTAGCCATTTATAAAATTCTGACATGTTTTCTCCCACTTTTCTCTTTTTCTCTGTAGTTGTCTCAAAGGAACTGTGAATCTGCTGCAGCATATTTATGGTGATGTCTATAAACATCTGGCAGGATCATTTTTGAAACAAGAAATCCAAGGTGGAGAAGCGCTCTCCGCCTACCTGATTAACCTGATGCAGAACCTGGACGGCTTTGTCAAGACAGTCACCATGCTTCCTGACCAAAACATCACCAACCCTCAAGTCATGCTTCCCATCGTCAGTAACCTGTTTCAGTCCACTGGTCTGGCACCGCTGCTGCCTCTGCTCCTCAGTGACGGTCCCATCAATGTCTCAATGGTGATTGATGTTGCCTCAAAGCTCGGCAGGCTCAACCAGCACATTTTTACCTTCAATGAGACAGACCCAACGATGCCCGAGCTGGAGCGCTTGATAACGCTGTTCCTCTCGTTCGAAGGGAACCTCACCATGTCTCTCTCACACATCATGGGACACACTTTGCTCACCTATTCAGACTACTTCCATCCTGACTATGTGGCCCGTCTCTTAGAAGCCATCCGGCCTTTCACCAACCAGACCTCATCAGGATTTGTAGAGGGCATCCTCAGTGCCATGGAGCTCCTGAAGAGAGTGCTGGATGCTCCAAATGGTGACCCAACTAACATCATTCTTGGGTACTTACGCCAGCTTCTAGAATTTATCAAGTCTCTGTACAGGCTGCGAAAAATCCAACATGTCTCTTTACCAACCGGGGAGCTGAGTGAGGCACTAATCACTGACCTCCACCTGCTTGCCAAGGACTTTCTCGACCTCCTCACTCCTGAGAGCCTCCAGAACCTGACTCAGGCTGGACCAGACGCTGCCCAGAACATCATCATAGGCAAACTTGTGGCATTCCTACCACCTGAGGTGCGACAGGAAGCCACTCGCTTCCTCCAGGATTTCAAAGCTCTGCAGCATCAGATGGCCCAATGCGCAGCGGGCCAGAACTGCCTGGCGGGAATCTCCGAAATCTTTACTTTCCTGGATCAGATATTAGACCTGATGCTTTTGGCCAATGGTACCGTCACCATCAGCTTAGCTGAAACCGACCTTGCTCTTGGGGAACGGGAGCGTGAGGAATTTGTATCGGTATTCTTCTCGCTCCTCCTGCCCCCAGATGGTGCTGTCTCTGTGAAAACAATCAAACAGACACTTCACTTCATCAGATTGATCATGGCATCACCAAATGTTACTGTATCTCATGTCCAGAAAGCTCTGGCACAGTCAAACCTAACCCTTGCGGAGCTGAACGGCATTGCTGCGCTAGCTGGTGCTGCTGACATAAAAACCCTGCTAGGAAATATAGTGAAGATTATCAATGTTCACCAGTGTTTTGAACCACAGCATAACTCAGTGGTGACAGCCCAGTGTGTCATGGGATTGGTAAACGGAGTCAGCGCTTTCCTAGCAGGCATACCTGCTCTCCGTAACGAGACAACCATCCTCTCACTCATCCCGTTCATCGTCAATAACTCGATCAGTGATGCCCTCCAAGTTAACTTCAGCAATCCTCACATGGGAGTCGTAAACACCCTGAAGAGCACCCTGGCCAATGTCAAGATGAGCCTCCAGCTGAACAACCTGAACACACCAGAGATCATGAATGAAATCAGAGTGCTGGAGAGTCTGATACTCCTAGCTGCCAACACAGAACCATTTAGCAACCTTAACACCACCTTGCTTCAGAATCCCACGTATTCTCAGCAGGTATATCTAACGATCATCGATTGGTACTTGAGAAGGGTGGCAAATATCACCAGCAGCAGCGCAGTCTCAAGCCTCCTCCAACCGTTTTTCCATGTCACACAAATGCAAGTGACATTACAGCTGGCCCAGACAAATTTATCTTTATTCGTGAGCAACCAGGTGGAGTTCCTTATAAAGATGCTTCAACACCCGATAGATGGCACAGGGGTTACTAAAATTGGCCTGACAACAGTTGGAATCCTTCGGCGTCTATTTGAAGTCATAAAGATCAACCTAGAGGCTCAGAATAATCAAACAGGTTCTCCACCGTTATTCAACACAACCATTCTGCATGTTGTTGAGCTCCAAGTTAAGCAATACTTTGACATTGTTCAGAAGTGGATGGAGCAACCAGATGTCCCATCGATCCTCACTAGCATGCTCCAATGGGGAAACCCTTCCATCAATGTCTCCACCCCTGTGAAAGACCTCCAGCACCTGCTGCAGACAGTGGGTCATTTTCTCAGTGATGATCAACTGACGTACCTCTCCATCATCAGCAACGTCACCCAGTCCCTGAGCAAAGCCCTGAAGGTGGCGGAGCAACCAGGCGGCCTACTGAGTGACCAGTTCTTCGCTGCCATCTTGGAAGCAGTCCAAATTGCTATGCAGGTCCTGACCCAAAGCACGGGCCCCCTGCCGCACTCTGTGCAGCAAAACATCCTGGAAATCGTGCAGGACTCGCTTAAGCGCATCGTCCACTCAAACATGAGTTTTGCCTCATCACATAACATCTCCCTCGTCATTCTCAAGGGGGCAGAGAGCATCGTCCAACAGATAATACCAGAAATGCAAGTGCCATTACAGCTGGCCCAGACGAATTTGTCTGTATTCGTGAGCAACCAGGTCGAGCTCCTCACAAAGAGCCTCCATTACCCGATAAATGGCACAGGGGTTACTAAAATTGGACTGACAGCAGTTGAAATCCTCCGGCGTATATATGAGGTCATAAAGATCAACCTAGAGGCTCAGAATAATCAAACAGGTTCTCCACCGTTGTTCAACTCAACCATTCTGCATATCGTTGACGTCCAAGTTAAGCAATACCTCGACCTTGTTCAGAAGTGGATGGAGCAGCCCAATGTCCCATTGATCCTCACTAGCATGCTCCAATGGGGAAACCCCTCCATCAATGTCTCCACCCCTGTGAAAGACCTCCAGCACCTGCTGCAGACGATGGTTCCTTTTCTCATTGATGATCAACAGACGTACCTCTCCATCATCAGAAACATTACCCAGTCCCTGAGCAAAGCCCTGATGGTTGCAGAGCAACCAGGCGGCCTACAGAGTGACCATTTCTTCGCCGCCATCTTGGAAGCAGTCCAAATTGCTATGCAGATCCTGACCCAAACCACGGGCCCCCTGCCGCACTCTGTGCAGCAGGACATCCTCGAAACCGTGCAGGGCTCGCTTAAACTCATTGTCCACTCAAACATGAGTTTTGCCTCATCACGTAACATCTCCCTCGTCATCCTCAAGAGGGCAGAGAGCATCGTCCAACAGATAATACCAGAAATGGTCGCTGAATACCTACTCCCTGGAATCAAAGTAGTAACCACATATTTTAAGACTGTCTCCAAAGCCGGAGGACCAGACAGCTGGAATCACTTGTGAGTGTTTCTGATATTTTCCTAGTATTTTAATAGAACATATGACTACATTTCCATAATATATTAAGCAATTAAAAAAGGCTTGAAATTAACATCCATCAGCAAATGTGGATAAAAAATAATATATTCATAAAAAAGAAATAAAGAAATCTCTAATATATTTACTGTAATTAATAATAAAATGACCACGATTTGTCATCAGAGATTAAGGAAACATGTTAAAATTCTGAGTTTAAACTGATGCAGATGATTATGAGATGTAAGAAATCATTAATGATCTTAATGGTTAGACTGAACAATATATTAATGGAGTCTGGCAGGCAGTGAGACAGGCAGTCACTTAACTCAAAGTTCAGACTGTGCATTTTCAGAGCAGTGACCACAGATGGTATAATAAATACAGATTCACCCTATTTAATTTACCATCTATTGCTCCAGCTCACTATTTGAGCTGCAGAGCTCATTTTTGCACGTGCAGTTGCAACATATTGCTCCACATGTTACCATCACTGTGAAGTCACTCTACACCACCAGATACCATCTAATTTATATGCAGTCTGAATATTTTAGTGGCGTAAAATAATATTTGAAATGATAAACTAGTGCTCCAGAATAAAAATCCATAACAGGAGTTTTACTACTGTTGTTGAGTAAATAAATGATTTTAATGCATGCGTGAGCATCTTGTAATACCTTTATAAGAAAGGAATATAATGATGTAATTA
>JAJHUR010112107.1:0-14369 GCA_027495735.1 Lutjanus campechanus | reverse complement strand
TTTTTTTTTTTTTTTTTTACCCATTTGACTCTGCAGTTCCCCTCACATTTTTGGACAAATTTGCGATCTTTTAGGTGTCAGGTCTGGTTTTGCAACCTCTTCTTCTGTATTGATATAATCATTTTCTGACTAGAGAATTTTAAGTTAGAATTTGTAATACATTTGAGTGGAAAAGTGGTTACAGTGGAGCATTTAGCAGCCTGATTTTTCCCTCAGGGATTGTAGACAAAACCACAGTTAAAAAGAGAGTGAATTTCAGGCTTACACTCATCAGTTGGGTAAAAATACAACTCCAGATGAATGCTAATTTTGCTAATGCTAATCTGCCTTTTATCTCCTGTCCCCAAGGGGTCAAAACATCAGTTTATTGCAGGTTTAATTATGCAAATGTTATAGGGAGATTAACTTGCATAAATAGAACTTTTTAGACTGTTTTATCCATCTGTGTTGAGAGGTCAAATTGTGGTCGATGGTTTTCAAGTTATTTTGGTTGTCCTGTCATACCAGTTAGTTAATGGAAAGTAATTACATGTCAAAAAAAAAAAATTTAATAGATAACCAGCAGGCGTCTGCATGAATCATTTCAAACAAACAGTAGGACGGCATGCATGTTTTCTGCAGTGCTTTGATGACCTTTTGATGAGACATGTTCAGATGTGAAATATTGATGTGCTTTGTTTCTTAAGAATTTTGAATGAGATGAAGACAGTCCAGAGCCTCCTGATGCCAAACTGCACAGCCCATGCCTACGTTTCTGCCCTCATTAACATCACTCACTTCATCCTGGAGTCTGGCCAAGGCAAGTCAGCCTCTCTGTGTCACTGTAGGTAGACAACATGTTGAATCTTGATGAACTCTGATGGAGTGGGGGTCACTTGTGTGCTTCATTATTCAGGCGTCGATGCCAGACAGCCTAAGAGCTGTGGATCAAAATAGCGCAATGTTTCCGTTGCCTGTTGTGGAAATAAGACGCTTCACTCCCAAGTTTCACACAATAGATTATGTTTGGATATGTGACACTGAACTTGAGGTCCACTTTGTGAACAGTATTTCTTGTGATTTCAGGCAACATGAGTCTCTGGGCAACTCTTGAGAGCGCGTCAGTGGAAAATTTGCCCATGATTTTTGGAAAGGTAACACATAATACAACATCACCTGCATGTAGGAGACGTGCATGTTTCTTTTTCTCTCCTTTTGAATACATTAATTGTGGATTTATTTTGTGGAATGGGTGCATGTCAAACATTACAACAAAATGCTCATAAAATATCTCAGTTTCATCCCTGTTGCTGCTTGAACTGAACCAACGCCCTGTTCCAAAACCTCACATGTTGTCAGACAGGCTTCTTTATTATGACAGCATTGAAGTGCAGTGTCATCTATCATCACAGACAGACAGTCGAAACAAAAAACATGATCTTATCATCTGTGTGTGTCCTGTATTTAAAGGAGAAATCTATGATATATTTACTGTAATAAATCAAGCACACACCTTTGAACAATCGAAGCCTGCAGCATCTCAGTAACTATGGACTTGTGTTTCACAGTTTGCCCCCCTTTATCGGGTTTGAACAAAACAAAACTGGTGAAATGCTTTTTCATGTTCGTGGCATGTGTCTGCCCCCTACGGGTGGGACTCAAAATGCTTTGGTGCACTTACTCCCAGTCATGACCATAAGACATATCTATGATGATTGGACAAATAGTTAATGAGTTGTGGTCAATTTCCTGCTAAGCCCAGCCCTTTGTGAAGATATTTTGATTCATGGCGGCCATCTTTTTTTGACCAATTTGCAATAAAAATGTGCATCTCAGTCCCCTGATGCTGCCTACCAAATTTGGTGTTGATAAAATCTGAAAAGTAGATGCAATTTTACCACTTTTCAGTTTACGGTAAGTAGAAAAAAAATCAACCATGGTGCGTCTTTTATGATTCAAGATGCTTTTCTGTAGAACACATTGAGCACAGACTTGTGGTGTGAGGGGTGTGGCCTTTCCAAAACTGCATTTTTGTACATTATAATGTAAATTATATGTGACTTGAAGTTTTTCTTTGAATCACATGAATTCTCTGTGTGTAAAATGGAACCTTTTTGCCTAACTTTTACCCTTTTTTTTATCATCAGATGGGCAAACTCGTGAGCATGCTTTTGCCACTTTTCATGGGGGGTCCAGGGCCACATACAGCTTCTCCATCTCTGCAGGCCTTTGCTCATCTTGCTCCAGTTCTGGAGCAGGTGATGACTGGGAAGGCAGACCAACACACATGGGACAAGTAAGTTTAAACACCACTTGGAATGAAAAACGAAAACCAAAAAAAAAACCAAATAAGTCGTTTTTCAAAAATTCAAAATATGTGTCAGATAGTCGAGACCTCCGAGGCTAAAAAGCTTCTCCGCAGACACACGAGTCAGGATGGTGACCCAACTTGAGATACTCTGTGATTTCAGTGTCAGCTGAGAATGTAGGCTGTGTCTGTTCTCTGTCTCGAATGCAAAAAAAAAGTCACCCTCAGAGTCTCCTCTGGTGACAGGTGCAGGCAGCGGTACTTCCTTGAGTGGTGAAAAACAGAGGGTTTGTACGGCTGCTGGAAATGCTTGAAACTGCTTGAAAATGTAATGTAATATGTACTTTGTCTTAATTTGTCACCCTTATGCTTCAGCCCTATCACAAAACATGATTTTAGTTGATTATAGCACTGTAACAACTGATTTAATGTGAAAGAAAGAGGGAAATAGTCATTTTAAATTTACCACAGCTGAGAGGTGCTGGAAAAGCTTGAAAATGCACTTTGAAAAGTGTTTGAAAAGTGCTTTTATTTGAGTCTGGAAAAGATGAAGGAACCCTGAAACAGTATGGGATTGCTTATTTGAAAATGCAACTAAATAACTGATCACTTCAATTGCAAAACTGATAAAAGCATTGCCTGTTGCAAAAAAAATGTCGCATTACTTTGTATTGTATTTTGTAAGACAGTGATTTGCATAGCTTGCACGTCTGTGATATGTGAGATGACAGTAAATTATTTCATAATAAAGGCTTTCGTTCAGTTGCTTCTGTGATCGACCTAAACCGAACGCCATGTGTTTTGTCACAGGCTTGAAAAGGTTCTAGGAGCCTTACTGTCGACCCTCAAAGGAACAGAGCTGTGGGATCATGTCCCGTCTGTCGTCCCAGTGTTTGAAAAAATCATAGGAAACACTGTCAACAACATACGAGCGCAGAACGGTAAGAACATAATGAACAGCTGTTAAATTTGTGTAGCGGGGACACACATTGATTGTTAAGTGATCCAGACTCATCACTGTTACACAACAAGAAGAAACAAGAGTCACTGAATCACTGAAGGCAGAACTGATTCTTATGTTCTCTGCATGTGAAATATCATGTGTCACTTGGTTTGGTTAAACCCAGAGGTTTGGTATTCAAGTCACGTGACTTGACTCAAGTCAGACTTCCTGTAAGTCAAAAATTTTGAGAATGTGAGACCTGCTTGATTAAAACCGATAAAACTTGGGAACTTTGGTAAATTGGGAACTTTGACTTTTGTGACTTGCACATCGGTGACTTACTCCCACCTCGGGTTAAACCTTGCAGAGCACGCCTCTGAGACCATGACACATCCTAAAAATACTTGTTTACATGTCACTTGCACCGTTTCATATATAACCAAATATAACTCATTTTCATATATTTGTCCTTTTTTTGTAAAGCTTTCCATTGGTCAATCTTTGTGTCTTTTTCTCCCTCCCAGTGCTGATCCTCAGCCTTCAGATGCCTGTCGTGACCCTGATGAGAGAAATTGCACAGTCTGTGAACAGCACTCATTTTAACTTGTCTGAGGTCTCCGAAAGAATGCAAGTTGCCATTGAGCACACGGTGCAGGCAGCTCAGCAGGTTAGACCGCCGCTATTCTCTTTGGGATAGCATTTGTACATTCTGCATCACTGAGTGTCGTCACCGTCATTTTGTTGCAGACGTGTTTGCGTGCATGTGTGCGACAGAGAGAAGGGGAGGGGGAGAGGAGAGCCACTGTATAATTGCAGTTATCTTCATGCGTTATTGCAATGAACAATACGTTTGTCTCAATACCTATCTCTGAGCACGGTGGGAGTGTGCTGGTCTTTGTGTGTTCGGAATCTGTCTCCTCCACCTGCCTGCATAGGCATTTGCATGCTTATTTACCCTTCAACAAGGCTCTTAACAGACAGTGTCCACATTCCAGTCATAAATAACATGAGGGTACAGCTACACGTGGCCAACACTTTGAATGACATTATCAGGATGTAGCTGTCGACTGGATGCTGGCCGGGATTTGTTACTTTCAATTATGTATGCCTCATCCAAAGGTAAGTTGTAAGACGTGCTGCTTTGGGTGACACTGACAGAAAGACTTCTGATCTACAACATAATAGAAAAGCTAACAAGCACAAACAGCTTTAGTTCATGTCAGATTTTGTCACATGTGGAGACAGAGTGCAATTAAGTCCTGAACACGCAGGAGGGGAAAATAATTAATTGCTCTCCTTTGACTTTGTATTGCATGGCGGTACCTCCTTATTACTTTCCATTTGCTAGCAAACAGCAGAAAAATGCCTAAAAGCTGCTGTGTGGTGGGATGCACTACCAAGAGCCCAGAACTAAGTTTTCATAAGCTGCTGAACCAAGAAAACTGAGCCCTTAAGCAGACAAAAGTGAATACAGACGTGAGGCATCAGCAGGAAGAATGAGAAAACTGGGGGATCCCGTCTGCTGAAGTGGGAGTTAGAGTTGTGAATTTGTTCAGGACAGCTGTAGAGGTCAAAGCTAACTTAGCTATGAAAGGCCTGGTTTTGATCTTTGTTTGGTTAAATCATGATCTTACCCCGTGATTCGATAAATAGTTGTAAATATAAAAGCATTTCACTTCTGGCCATTTAATGGGATCATTTCAAGGTAGAGAGATTGAACACTGAAACAGTCTGACAGTTGCGTTCGTATATATAACTTTTCCACTTTGATAGACATAAGATGCTAAAATAATCCTGTTGACATGTTGAATGCTAATGTTTTTAGCAAGCTACAGTCACTTTGTCTGGCCTTGATTGCATATTGCAGTGCTGACTGTTTTCCCCTTCATTGCCTCCTGAAACTAAAGACTGAACTGTACACTGGTGGGCTGATATATCTGCATATACTGACTTATCACAGATAAAGCAGTATCAGTATGTGTGTTTGCATGCAAAAACCCCCAAAACAGCAGCATATTGTAAGTTGTTTCTAATGTTTTGCCCACCCCCCCACTGATACACGCAAGGGAACACTTCTCAGTGCGAAGAAATGTGACAGCACCACTAAACATTGCTTCGAAAGTGATTATAAAGGGGCACCCTAGTACTACCCCCCCATCTGTATCTCCCCTAAGGCATAAAAGACCTGAAATTATGATTAAAAAATGACTATGACGTTAAATCTTTACCCCTGACAGCAAAAAATGATAAGCTTTTTTAATATAAGATTTCTTGCTTGCTGATAGTTAGATGAGAAGATGGATAATTGATGACTGATTGCTGCACAGACATCAGTCTTCTCATCTAGTTTGCCAAAATGTCAAATTATTACTTTAAATTCACCATTAATGCATATTTAATTGACCTCAGTCTTCTGTTCAAAATCTACAATTACGTTTAATATACAGTATATATTATATAATGTCAGTAACTTTATAACAGAAATAATCTCCAAGCACTTTTCATTTATAATATTATTTACAGACCCAATAGTTTCCACTGAGAAAGCACTAAGGTGACAGCGGTAAAGAAAAACTTTATTTTGACAGGCAGAAGCCTCAAGGGGAACCAGACTACATTGTGGGCGGCCACCCACAGTGGCTGGTTTCATAATGGTGATAACAATCACAGTAAAGTACAATTACTGTCATGTTTATTGTTTAACCATATTATTTACCTTCAGTAGATATTTTCATTGATTTCATTAACACCCTAAAAAAGACAGAGGATGGACTCTAATCCATACCATGATGAAAGTATACTGTATTATATTGTAACAGAGAACTTTAAAGGTGATCTTCTTTGTGTGTGGGTGTGTACCTGCTGTGTAAGTCTGTGAGAAACTATGATACCTGTGTGAGACTTGTGCCCTTTCTTCGCTTCTGTGTAAAATTCATGAACAGCGAGATTGTGTTATTTCCCTCATGCCTTCCCCCTTTTGTTTCTCAGTCACTTTGTTCTGTTTCCATTTCTGTCTTGCCAACCTAACTGGTTTTCTCTGAACAATGTGTATGTAACACAATAAGACGCTTGTCTTTTTGTTGACATTTTTCCCCCCCTAGGCTAATGGCTCATTGGAGTGCAGTCAAGTTCTCAAAGCATGGGAGCCAGTAAGAGAGGCAGCGGGGTTGAGCCACGCCAGCATGGATATGTGGTGCAAAATCAACTTGCAGCCTGTGTTGGAGGCCTTTAAAGAAGCTGAGACTCTCTACACCAACCTGAACATGACTGTGAGTAGATGCATGCCAAATTAATTAGGAGATTACAAACAAACAAGGAAAGGATATTATATTCTGCTTTTGTTTCCAAAAAAAATGTTAAAATGTGTGAAAAAAATGAAACTAATTAAAGTGCAGTTAAGAGTTTGACCACTTGGTGGCAGTGTTGACGCACAGAAAAAGCTTCCCACACTGCTCACAGTCCATCTCTGCTGTATGTTGTCTGTCCAGCACATGGGTGTGGGACCAGTGAGTGCGAACGAGACCGCTGCCAGACTCGTCAGGGCTGTACAGTCTCTTTACCAAGTCAGCATTAACAGCACACTTGTGACACAGCAGCTCATCACGACTTTCTCCGAGCTGCTTTCCCTGTTCGAAGGCCGGCCTCTGAGTCCTGAAGCACAGCAGCACTGGTACAACCAGTTCCAGGCCAGGCAGTTGCAAAGCAGGTGAATATTTACAGCTGCAATCCGATTATGTCATTGCAAATATGATGTGTTGTTCACTGTAGTCATGATTTACGGGGTTCCTCTGCAGTATAAGTATGTAAAAGTATAGAATTTTAGTAATTTCCAGATCAGGATAGTTATGGAAAAAAGAAAAGAGAGTATGGAAAAGTATTAATGTTTCCAGAGTATTGCCCCTACCATGTTTTCTGAAATTATAAATCATCATCATCATCATCATACAAGCAGAGTATTTTTCATAACATCTGGAGGGGGCAACTTTAGAGCAAAGCCATCTCCAAGACACATTGCTTTTCATGCCAAATTTTTTTCTCAAGGGGGGTTTGGGGGGGGGCTACTGTTTTCCCCACTGGCATGTGGAAAGCCCAGTTGATGAGTTATGCAGTGATGTAATTATCAGAAAAGAAAACAGACTTTTGTGCACGAATAAACCTTTCTGGCTGCATTCATCATTGTTTCCATGGACACAGTGCATAAACAAGGCTGCAAGGCTGGAGTGACCAACTTTTTTCAACTTATTTTCTGTTCTTATATATATATAAACGAGATAAAATATGATGGGAACGATAATCTAATTTTTTTTAATTCAATATGTTAAGGGACAATAATACAAGTATATGTAGCACTGGTTAGTCTTTTCCTCTCTGGGCATGTTTGACAATAGAACGTCGTCCAAATTTTTGCACAGGGTGCAACGGCCACAATGGGTACATGCATCTTTTTCAAGGTCTGGCTTGATAATTAATAAATAAATATACTGTAAAGCCTGGTTGGTGAAGGATTCCAAATGGAAAAGAAAGCTAGATGTTAAATACGGTCTGACAAATCTAACGAGAAGTTTGGACATTTGAGTCTGGAAAAGTCAGGAATTTTGAAATGGAGAAGGTGTAGGGATCCTGGATTTACTGTGCTTAAAAGGGAAATACATTAAAATAAAGTTACTTGACTTACTTGACTTACTTGTAAATGTAATTATAAGTGATTATTGATAAGACATCACGTTAAATTAACAATGTAGAGTCTCCAAACCTACAAGTGAAAAAACAATAATTTGTTGTACCAGTAAATTAGAATAAATCAGCAACCACTTAGTTGCAACTTGTTGCACGAGGAAAAGAAATCCATCATTGCATACTTTTGTTTCCAGTTTTTTACCACCGGCCTTAGTAGAACAGACAGACCAGACCACAGTGAAGCCACATGATATGAGGACAGTGCAATGCCGTCATTATCAAAATGCAGCACAGCCACAAAACAAAACCTCCTGAACATTACAGTCTGATCATATTTAACCGTATTTAAAGTGTTTTTCAGCTGCATGTCCTGAATGTTCCAGGATGTGCAGTTGAAAAACAGGTGAATATTTACAACTGCAATCAGATTATGTCATTGCAAACATGATGTACCCTTCACTGTGGTCACGATTTACTGTGCATTAAAGGAAAATACAACATAAACACCTAAAAAGAGGTATTTGGAATGAATGATCATGAGACATCTCATGAATTTAACATTGTAAACTCCCAGTCCTACACGTGAATTGCTTCAGTACATCAGAATGAAACAGCAAAAACTTATTTGTAACTTTCAAAAGTTGCACAAGGAGAAATCCATCATAACATACTTTTGTTCCCAATTTTTCACCAAAAGCCTTAGTAGATCAGACAGACCAGACCACAGTGAAGCCACAGGATATGAGGACAGTGCAGTGCAGTCATATCAAAAGTCATGAAACAAAACCCCCCCTGAACATTTCAGTCTGAATGTCTGAGTCTGACTTATTTTATGTAACCGTTGAAATGTCAGTTACATCTCTTCACAGACCCATAACCCGACCACACATGAACTCGCTGCTCCATTTGTTGCCACAACATTATCCACAAAGCACCAGTCAGGCCAATTTGATTCATACATAATTACACGAGGAATTGGAGCGATCACATTTGCATTCAACTTGATTAATTTAATGCAAGTGTGCCTGAAAACAGGCAGGCCCGCTCAGATAGCAGCTTAACCGTGATTCAGCTAGCCGAGACATCCTCTTTAAAATTGATTTCCCTTTATTCGCCAGCTGCAATAATGAGCCGGGCATGGTGATAAGGATCACATTCTGCATATCGCAGGGAATCAATCAGGTCTGACTACATGAGTTATAGATCATTGATCACAGTGGAGAGACTCCGCAGTCTATTATCAAGGATGAAATGGGAAAACTATGCGAATAAGTATAAAGCGAGATGATGAAGAAATATTACTTCTGGTCAAAACTGAGAAATTTAAATTCTTTGGAATCATTCTATTAAGTTAATTAATCAAAAAACATGGTTTATATTCCAAGAAGAAGTTGGTGAGAATTAGTACTTCCTCTTCAAGACTTAAGAATTAACACTCATCCCATTCACAGTAAGACTGCCCTTATAAATGGTTTATAATTAGATTAATAGTTAGGTGTACATTTGACGAATAAAGCAATTCTCATTCTGATTAATAAGTTGTTACAACACATTAGATAAGTGTTTACAACCTAATTAGAACCTAATTCTTAATCTTTATTTTATACCCTCAATTTTTTCTAATTCCTATCTTGAACTTAACTTGTCGTTCATTGAATTCCTCCCCTCTCCAGCTTGTCTTCCATCAAATCACTCTCAGATCAGCTCCTCAAGGTGGCCCCGTTCCTGCAGCCTTACATCAAAGCTATGGAGAAAGCTCTGTGTCACATCCTGAACAACTACCACCTCGTTCAAGACAGCAGCTCATCCGAGAAGGTGTTCAGAGAAGCTGCAATGATGGTCCTGTCCTCTTTGAACATCACCTTGGACGACGTGTTCTCCATGAAGTGGGGAAATTTCTCTGGACTCGATGGAGCAGCTGTTGCTGGCGCAGTAAGAGACGTCGTCAAAATGATAGTCGACATGAAGATATTTGGCGACGCGCCTATGGTTTACCAAGCCCTGGAGCAAGTTCTGGCATCCAACGACACGAGCTTGATCGTGCGGAAGGTGACCGAGGTGTCTGCATGGTTGGCTTCCACTCAAGCGTCTGGACTGGACCTGCTGACTCAGGCTCTGCCCAAAATCTACGAGCTCCTCAGGCCTCTCTTGTCTCTTTTGACCGAGATGAGTGTGGACGTGCCAGCCAACACGGGGTTGTTTGAAGACCTAGCTGGAAACATAATTGCAATGCTGAGGCAGTTAGTAAGCACCAGTGGTCTTCTGGCACCCATGAACCACCATCCCAGTATGTATCAGCAGGATGTGACAGGAGGTTACCAAACGCAGAGCCGCCGACGCAGACGCGAGGCCCCGCCGATGCCGATGAGGGAACCCATAAATGACTTCATAGACTTGTTCTCCATCAACTACCCTGCCATGTTCAAAGCCATCTCTGTTGCTCCCACCACAGCAGAAATTCTAGAAACCGTCCACGTGTTCTTAGCCAATCCTGATCTGAACATTGTGGTGAAGGGAGCTACACGCGGCATGCCGTGGGGCTTGAACGCCTCGCGGGAAGCAACTATTGATGCTGCCCTCGGGATGCTCTCCTCCCTGACTCTACCTAGTGTATTCCAGACGTAAGTCTTATTTGCACTCGCCAAAATGTGGCTTTAGGAATAAGAAAAGATGCACTTTTTTAGTTTCAGATATGAATTTGCTCCAGCATCTGAAAACAGGTGCTTTAAAATGGGTTGCACCAACAAGGATTAATTTTTAAACTAGATTAATTATTTAAAAAAATTAAAACTGTTGCAGCAAAACTTAAAACTCCAATTAAAAATGTGATCTTGTATAAACTTTAAACTTACACCAGGGGAGGTTTAAATGTTAAAATAGCGGCCAATTTGAGATGGATCGAGAAAAATTGTCAATCGTGTTCCTCACAGAACATTAAGGAACAGACTGTGATGCATCTCTTCTTTCTTCACTCTAGATATTTCAGCTGACAAGTTTTTCTTAAAGGAGAAATTAGAGCTCCCTGCAGATCCATTAGGCTATAACTAGGCCAACTAGCCTTACTAACTTTTTAGCTAGCTAGCTAGCAAACAATATAATGTTTTGTTAACTTTTTAGTTAGATCGCTAACAATTTAACATTTTGGTAACTATTAAGCTAGAAAAAGATACAGTGTAACTCTTTTTTCTCTGCAGTGTTACCTTATTAGCCAGATAGCTAACAATGTGACATTTTGTAATGTAAACTATTAAGCTAGCTAGCTAACATTATAACTCATTTTCACTTTTTAGCTAGCTAGAAAAGGTGTAACTTTAAAAAAAAACAAACTTTTTAGCTAGATAGCTAACAATGTGACATTTTGTTAACTATTAAGCTAGTTAGCTAACATAACTCATATTTTTACTTACTTAGCTAGCAAGAAAAGGTATAACTTTAAAAAACAACAACAACTTTTTAGCTAACTAGCGAACTGTGTAATGTTTTATTAACTTATTAGCTAGGTAATAAATTAGCTACTAGCTAACTTATTAGCTAGGTAGCCTACCAGGCCCTGACAGCACTCAAACTTATTTATTTATTTATTTATTTTAATTTGGGTGGGCAATAATCTTCATATTGAGGGTTAAAATAGGCTTAATTGTGTAGTTTAAAATCTGGATTTACTAATTTTAAATCTAGTTATACTAAACTCTGATTAGAACTAATCTTGGATTAAATTAATCTTTGTTGGTGGAGTCCAGTCTAAACCTTTGTCTTATTTTTCAGTGTTATGTCGCTCTGTGGGACCCTGTTTTTATAAACAATCCTTGTTGGATCTCCTGCAGGTCATCAATGGACCTTCTGATGAATTCCGCTAACATGCTTCCTGATGGCTTTCCATTCTCCTCGTTGCTTAAGAATATCACCAGAGTACTTGCCAGAGAATCTCAAGGTAACTTAACAGTTCTGATCTACCGTCTGTCTGACTCAGTCTGGACAGTTTTTGGACCAAGGGCAAATCTCATAATAAGAAATGTGCACTCATTAGTTAAATGGAGAATCCCCAAATGAACGATGTCTCATCCTTTCAGTTTCTCCAAATTAACTTTACCTACCGACTCCTCAGTGAATTCCCTCCCACTCATGCTCAGTCTAATTGTTTCTGTACTGTAGAGCTCACACTGATGCTGCAGCTTGTGTTTACATAGCTGCTGTAACAGTATGTATGTTTATGCACAATCTGTCAAGTGCAAGTTGTTTTTCTTTTCCAGACACAGAGTGCACAGGAGCAAAGTTTTGTTTCTCACTGTCCAAGGTGCTAACAAAGGCATATAAAATATAGACGTATAAAAATATAAATTTTAGAAAAGCAAACAAAAAAATATAAAAAAATAACAGACATCTGGCACACAGGAAAAGTAGAATTACAACGGGAACAGAGCTATGAGCTACGAGGCGTTCGCCTGCTGTGATTTAAAATGCAGGGTGCACATCTGTATTTAAACATAGTGACAATGTAGCAGCATGAATAGATAATAAAACAGAAAACAGTGCAGGGTAAGACAGTGAGTGGAGTTTGTGACATTCAACACTATGAGCAGTAGGATAGACAACAATAAATGCTACATGTCACAGTTATTTTGGATGATGATAATAATAATAATAATAATGATAATAATAATGATGCAGATAGGAATATTTATGTATGAATAATGCTGCAGATAAATTATGAAATGCAGTGAATGTGAGCAGTGTAACACTGAAATATAGATAAAAAATATTCTGTATAATGAGTTGGAAAAACTTTGAGAGTATGAACAATATAAATACTGAGTGACAAGCCTGTCAGCCTTTGTTACTAAACAGAGGAACGTCATGGAAGAGTGACACCTTTTTCTCCGTCCTTCATGGCTCCGGCGGGTCCACGGGAGGACCATAAAACGTTTTGTTAACGCCGTTGTTATTGTATACATGATTACGGCGCGGCATAATTCATTGTGGAGATATGAGAAATAAGACTTCACATCAGCTTAGCTTGAGCTCCCAAAGAGCCCAAGGCCATATGGCCCTTCTCCAGCAGAAAGCCACTCAGCACCTTTTTAAATCTCATTAGCAAAGTAGAATTCAATCACTTATCCCGTCCGCCCTCGCTAAACGTCTCCCCCTCGCACTCACACAAGTGGACATCTATGACCTCCTTTTAATTGGCGTCTGTGCTTGTGTGATAATGTTTTTAGTGCGCAGAATCTCTTTGTAAGCAGCGACGGCTTCACTTCTCCGAATCCACCACTCATATTCTTCACACACACACACACACACACCCAGAGTGAACTGTTGTAATTGCAAAGGCCTCTAGGTGTTGAGCACCCAGAGATTAAACATCACCATTGTCTAATTTTGGCCTAATTAAATATTCTGTCATCACATCTTGTTGCCTGAGGTGGTGCCTTTCTTAGGGCTTGTCAGATGTGTTTTAATGCACGACAGCATCTAGTACTGCTGGCCCCTCTGGCCCCATCAGTCCCGCACAGGGCTTCACTTTAAGCACATCATTTGCTGCTCGCTGCCTGACGACGCTGCCCCGTAATGGTGCGAGTCGTAATGAAGCCCAGTGGGATGTCATGTTTTTCTGTCACCTTACAGACCTTATTGCCCTCTTTTCCCTCTCCCATCCCATCTTCCTGTCTAACTCTAATAACCTTTCTCTTACTCTCATTTTTTTTCCTCTCTCCCTTTTCCGTGCACAGAAAACCTGATCCTCATGCAGCAGACCATCGAAACAGCGGCTGCGCTCTTCCGCTTCAGCCTGACGGACCCGCAATTCACAAAGCAACTTGACCACCTGAAATCCCAGGTATCTGCATTGACCCTGACACTGTCACGCATTTATCATTCATCAAAAGTGGAAAAATAGTACTTCAGAATGTCTGACAGCACTGTCAGGGTTCATTAAAGGAGCAATATGTAGCAACTGTGCATGCAGAAATGTTTATAGCAGTCCAGATAATGAGTTGGAGCCATAGACTGTATATTAAATAGGCTGAAATCCTATTATAGATACAGTCTAGTTTAGTTGAAGAAAGTTTTTTCCCCCCTCCTCCCTCCTCCTCAGATTCAGAGAAGCTCAGGCAGGCTGCAGGAGCATAAATTGATCATC
This sequence comes from Lutjanus campechanus, assembly GCA_027495735.1. Lineage (NCBI taxonomy): Eukaryota > Metazoa > Chordata > Actinopteri > Lutjaniformes > Lutjanidae > Lutjanus > Lutjanus campechanus. The sequence continues at coordinate 326 of JAJHUR010112107.1, read as the reverse complement.
TGTTCTTCAGGATGTTGATCAGCTCTTCATCAGTTGTCTGTCAATGTAAAGCTAAGCCTGTTATTATTATTGTTATTATTGCTAAACTTCACCAAAATATTTCTCAGTTGAACATAACATCTACTCTTTCTACAAGATTATTGATTTCTTATGACTCATTAACAGACATTTTCTCATTCAGTGAACATTCGGCATTAATTTGAACTCTGATTAGCGTGAAAGAGGCAAACAAAAACAGTTGTTCCAGCCCAGAATTGAAATGTCAAAGGAGGATTTCATCTTAACATGTTTCCTGAACCTCTGATGACACAACCTGGTCATTTTAT
>JAJHUR010112106.1:0-17044 GCA_027495735.1 Lutjanus campechanus | reverse complement strand
CTTCACAGGGTAAATATCAGCCCTGTCACCACATATTAGAACCAACATATTATCTTCAATGACAGTATGTTCAATGATACAGTATCTGGGCATGGTTACCAGCAAAGTCAAGATCATTATTATAACAAATGAGCGATAGTTCAGTTAAAAAAAACAAGACATATGTCTAGTTTCATATTTTATATGTTTTTTTGTTTGTGGACCCCAGGAGGAGTAGCTGCTACATTAGTGGCAGCTTATGGGGATCTAAATAATGAATAAAGGTAGAGTGAGGCAGATCTGTAACAGAACACATGGAAGCCAGACTTTAGCCTCCACAAGCTTGCTGTCCACCTAAAGAGGACACTACTTCCAGCACTGCCACTTAATGTTGGCACTGGACATAAATCTTCAGGTCTTGAATTGGTCTATATTGATGATATAACTGCTTGAATACTGGACTCTAAATTAATCACAATTAATTAGCACACAGTTAATCAAGTTAGGTCACCTCAATATCATCCTCATGTTCAGTAATTTAGGATAGTTTGATTAAAATGAAACATAGAAATATGTGATATATTTGTGCTCTATACAGGCTGTTGAGAGCAGCGAGCAGAGATACTCGTCTGTTATCTGGGGTCCAACCTGCGACAGCCTTGACAAAGTATCTGACTGCTGCTGGATTCCTGAGATGCACGTGGGGGACTGGCTTCTCTTCGACAACATGGGTGCTTATTCTCTGAGTACATGCAGTGACTTCAATGGCTTTGAAAGACCGCATGTTTACCCTGTCGTAACAGCTGAGACAAGGCACGCCTTCAGCCACTCTCACACCTAAAGGGGCAACCACACTGAGACGCTAGCTATTTTTGGTGACATGCTTTGCCAAGGTGCTTTTGAAGTATCCATGCCTGTAGCAATGTCTGTCTGATCAGCCTCCTAAGACATTATCTATTAATGATTTGAGATAAATGAATGGTAGTTAATTTAGTGGTGAGCAGTTAGCATCTATAGATTCAGCTGATATTACTGTATGATTATATTTTGGGACTGACAATCAAAGTGATAACTTAGTTAATAAGAATGTTCTGTAATCAAAATGAGTAACATGTAGCATTAAGGTTGAGGTTACGATCATATTTTTCACGAGTATATCAAAGAGTTGAGTGTTATTGAAAGGGACATTACAGCTTGGAGACTGTTCATAAGGTAGCCTAACTTAACATTAAGGTTAAGTACGGTGGTGTCAAGATAATGAGTTTAGAACAAGAATGATGATGCAGTGATGTAACGTAATTGTCAAGTTTTGTTATGTAATATCATAACAAGTAGATACATTTATATAGTCTTATATTTACAGCCTGGTTCTTTGAGGGTCACCATCACACTGATGTGACACAGGATGAAGTTGAGACCAACACCTCAGGGGCTAGCACGTTATCTACTGCTTATTTCTTATTTAATTTAATTAATTCCATTTGAATATTAAAATATAATGTAAAAAGATGGACTGAAAAATATATTTTTAAAGATTGTTTTAAAAAAAAACACACAAACATCTTTTTTTTTCTGAATGAAAATTGAATCTGAATGGGTCCTGGGGGGTAATTTAAACACTATGTTGACCAAGGTGAATTGTAAAGACGTGCGGAATAATGAATGTTAGTACAAACAATAAAATCTATGTGTTCCTTCATCATGTGTCTGTGAGCGTGTCTGTATGATCTTTACCTCCACCAGGGAAGCTAATGTGTTTGGTCCTGTTTGTATGCTGATCAGGGTTTTTCAAAAGCAGGTTTTGTTGCACATCAATAAAGTTTTCTTTACACTGTGTTTTTTTTTCATATCATTTTCTCATGAATTGCTGCACTTACTTTAATGAAAAATACAGAAACCGAGACTAAAATGAAGTGGGGATCGTCCAAAGTTCGGCTCTTAAGCTTTCAGTTGTTTCTTGCTATTATAATCCATCATTTCCACCTTGTCCACTAATGGTGACACGCTTCCAGTTTCTCAGTTTTTCCCTCTCTGTATTTGACTTTATTTTTGTAGCTGAAGTAAGTAGTGGAGTTGCAAAGGAATCACTCTTTGATATACTGTATATACTACATAAAAATATGATCATAACCTCAACCTTAATGCTACAGGTTACTCACTTTGATTACAGAACATTCTTATTAACTAAGTTATCACTTTGATTGTCAGGCCCAAAATGTAATCATACAGTAATATCAGCTGAATCTATAGATGCTAACTGCTCACCACTAAATTAACTACCATTCATTTATTTCAAATCATTAATAGATAATGTCTTAGGAGGCTGATCAGACAGACATTGCTACAGGCATGGACACTTCAAAAGCACCTTGGCAAAGCATGTCACCAAAAATAGCTGGTGTGCTACATGTGCAACCAGGTGATCAATTGGCAGGAAAAAAAAATTGATTCAAGCAGATGTGGAGTGCTTGCCATTGCTGTTATTATGGGATGAGAGGTAGAAGCCCATAAAAAGCAGAGGTTTTGGGTTAATATCAAATATCAAATGTCTGCATTTGCATTTGCATTGTTGGGTTTCCATGTCTTCTGTTACAGATCTGCCTCACTCTAACCATACCTTTATTCTTTATTTGGATCCCCATTTGCTGCCACTAATGTAGCAGCTACTCCTCCTGGGGTCCACAAACAAGAAAACATATAACATATAAAATACAAACCTAGAAGTGTGAAGAAATGCTGTAAAGTAAGAATGCTTTCAAAATAATAAAATGTAATTGTTTAATTTTATAATTTTACAAAATGCAAAGTGGGCAAACAAAAGAAAAAATTAAATCAAATCAATATTTGGCGTGACCACCCTTTGCCTTCAAAACAGCATCAATTCTTCTCGGTACAGTTTTTGAAGGAACTCAGCAGGTAGTTTGTACCTTGTGTCTTGTTGCTGTGCTCAGTCTTGTCCTGGTGTCTGACCTGTGACATCAAACTATCTTCCACAACCTCACCTTGGTAGCAGAGTTTGGCTGTTCCTCGCCCAGTTTTAAACCTCCTACACAGCTGTTTCTGTTTAACTTAATGACTGTTTCAACCTACATATGAAAGTGATGATCATTAGCACCTGTTGTGTATAATTGGTTGATCATATACCTGAAAATTATCCCACAAAATCCCTGACTTTGTGCAAGTGTACCTAGAAGAATTGATGCTGTTTTGAAGGCAAAGGGTGGTCACACCAAATATTGATTTGATTTAGATTTTTCTTGTTTGCTCACTTTGCATTTTGTAAATTTATAAAAATAAACAAATACATTATTTATTTTTGAAAGCATTCTTACTTTACACCATTTCTTCACACCTGCCTAAAACTTTTGCGCAGTATTGTATGTCTTGTTTTCTAACTGAACTATAGCTCATTTGTTATAATCATGATCTGTACCTTACTGGTAACCACACTCAGATACTGCAGAAGGTGAGAATTTTAAATCTTTGGCATTGGACAAAAGAACAAACATGTCACTGAAGATAATATGTTCGTTCTAAAATGTGGTGACATGGCTGATATTTACCCTGTGAAGGTACGGTTCAACTGAAGTGATTGATAAGGCAACTCAGTGAGCCATACACTCCATCATTAATGTAGTACACCATCTTTCTGTGAGGGCTGTTTTCAACACCATCTGAAAAAAACACGGAAAATATTCTAAGTTAATAAAATGACAACTAGATCTGTCAAATGTGCAAATTTATGTGCAGTCTGAGTCTGTGAATGAATTTTAGTTTAGTTTAGTTTAGTTTATTTCAGTCATATATACAGTATACACTTCAAAGCAGCAAAAGAAAAAAACAACAATACACATAATCTAAAAACAAAAACAAAAACTGGCATCATGTTCACTTTATAGCTGACTGTTATTAAGGAGATCAAAGCAAGCACAAAATGTGTTAAGCTCATCTGGCAACATGTCCTCACACATGATGGGGGCGCTCCTGTTTTTGTTGCCTGTAATGTTCTGGACTTGCCACATATCTTTGGTGCTGTGGGTGTTGTGGCCTCTGACCTCCTTCACACCTTCTTTGTTACTTCAATGCTTTTGTTGCTGTAGATGGAGTCCTTTCCTCTACATTCATCCAGGCTTATGTTGTTGATGAATGATTTTATTGTCTTTGTGATCATCACATGATCGACACATTTGATGATGCTATGATGCCAGTTATGAAAATGTGATGTGGTTGTCCTGGGTAGCAGCATCTCTAAGCATATGCCACTCTTTGACCTTCTTTATCAGTAACATGCCACCCCCCACCCACCCACCCCCCCCAGCACCTACGCACAAATTTGTTCTTAAACCATGCGTACAAATATTTTAGGCACAAATCTGGGAATCATTCCTGAATTTGTCTGAACTCTGTGAACAAATGTAGAAGTAGAAAGGTGGCACTCAGCACTGCTCGAAAGCTGCTCGAAAGCTGCTGAATCAGAGAAAGAAAATGCAATTTCCTGATTCTTTGACAGCAATCAAACTCTAAACACAAATAAATATCTGCACACACCACAGCAACGCCCGATTCTGTCTGAATGTGACCGACTTCACCACTTCCTCTGTGATACTTTTCTATGCAAACATATTTCCTCACATAGAGAAAAGGGGTGCGGCAGACATGCAGACTGCAGACTTAGAATGATTCTGATTCACTAACATGTGCATGGTGGTATGAACAAACTGGGCCTATGCACATGTTTCATGAATCAGATGACTTTGCATGGGAACTTATTTTGTGCGCATTTTCTAGGTCACACTCGTCTCCCTCACTCAATACAGACGAGTGAAGGCGAGAGCTGCTTGTGGTTGTCTTCCCCCATCCTTCTTTGTTACTATTCCCCTTTATTTAAGTCATTACCATACACCAAGCTCTTTGAAATTATTAACATGTGTTTGAAAGAGCTTTTGTTGATTTTAACACAGTAAAAAACCTAGTAGTTCAGTCCATAAGAATAAAATATAGATGTTAAAAATGTAAATGTTTAAAATGTATTTCATAATTCAATGTAATTTGATAGTTCGGTTAAAAGAAAAATATTTGATTATTTAATGTTTATTTATTTAACAGGGACAGTGCACAGCTACTTAGCCACACCAGAGTTAGCTATAAGCTAATTTCCATCTGTAGTCCCTGGGCAGAAAACAGAGAATAATTTCTCTGTAAAAAAAAAAAAAAAGATACTTTGGTAGACTTTGGTAACTGTGGTCCTGAAACTGAGTGTGTTCATACTTTGTTAAATGTTCTGTATATTTTGTTTGCACTGTTATGTGACTCAGTACAGAAAGAGCTGCATAAAGGTTCAGAGTTCAGAGATCTTTGATTAGCAAGCTCAGCACTGATTACTGGACGAATGTAGGATGTGAAAGCAGAAGATGAGCAGCCGCCCAGTTGTTACAGGGATGAAAGGAGAAATGCCTTGATTTGCAGCAGAGGAGTTGCACCTATTTTAAAGGAATGGCCTGAATATTGTTGAGGAGGCAGATTGCATTTAACGAGAACCTTCCTTAAATGAAAGTTGAACCATGATTTTGATAAAAGTAAATTCCTTGTAGTAGAAATAATGGAGAGAGAAGGCTAGTGGTTGATCTAATTTTTAAGTGTTTAATCATGGATTTGAACAGGCAAGAAGTGTCTGTGCGGGCCACGACACGGTGCACGCAGCACCACATTTATAATGTTTCAGACTTAGACAGTAATAGTTAGAATGAAAAGCCAGATCGGCTGTATTTTCAGCCTGCCAAAATATGTATACCCTGACTATGAAGCCGTCTTTACCATCAAGTGTTTTATTTTACAGATACTTTGGATCATGTCTAATAACTCTGGAGAATATAGAAACATTTCTTCTTTCCTGTAGGAAAACACAGCTGCAGGAAAACAACCCTGTGAAATGTATCATTTCTCACCTGTCTGACTGCTGTGGCGGTTGGAGATATAAATGCTCAGAAATCATGTCATGGTTTCCTGTTTTATTTTGGTAGTCTTTTGGTCCTTTCTCATGTGTCTTGTCTTTACTTCCTGTCTTTGTCCTTTTCCCGCCCTTTTGATTGTCATTTGTTTCACCTGTTTGTCGACCTGTGTCTGATTAGTTCCCTGTCCATTTAGTCCCTGTGTTTCTCTGTTTCTTTGTCAGTTTGTTGTTTTTGGTGTTTAGTTCCTGAGCCTTCTCTGTGGTTTTTCCAGTGTTTTTTGGACATTTACCATTTTGGATTTTGCCACTGTTTTGCCTTCTGGATTTCCTCATCATTGATGTAAGCCTGTGTTTCAGTTACTTTTTGTTTTAATCACCTTTTGAACTTGATCTCCTTTGTTCCAGTCTGCATTTTTGGGTTAAATCAATTCGATTGATCAATTCAGCCTTTCATGTTAAGCAGGAGTTGTTGTGGCCACCAGAAACTCAAGATGAGGTGTTTGCAATCTGCAAGCTCACCTCTAGATGCCACAAAATCTTCACACTGGTCCTTTAAGAAACAATTTTAACATGAAATTCTTGTGTTATAATAGGTTTCTCAGCCATTTGAATTGGTGGGAATGGGCCTCATTGGGAAACTCACAGCAACAAAGAGTGGACATCAGTACATTTGTGTGATGATTGATTACTTCACAAAGTGGCCACAGGCTTACCCACTGAGGTCAAAGTCTGCAAAGGAAGTGACAGCATGCATAGTCAAATTCGTCCATCAATTTGAGGCCCAAAAAGGATTTTGACAGACCAGGGGAAAGAATCTGTCAATTCTGTGAGTATATCAGTCTTTGGCAGAAATTGTGTAAGGCTGATATTTGAAATATTACTTTTGCTTATTGTTTTAATTCCAATAGCACCTTATTTTCTGGTAATGTTTTTATGACTGCTGTATTATATCTTCCATGCAATGGTATACTTATCACCACCACCACCACACAACCCCTACCATCGCCCTATCATCCACAAACCAGTGGACTGGTAGAAAAGATGAATGGCACATTAAAAACATGAGTCCTCTATTATGTTCTTTAAAACACCACAGTGAACTTGGAGCTCATGTGTGTGTGTTTTCTTTCAGGATGTACCTGTCCACTGAAAGTGCATATGGAGACATTTTGTTAAAAAAAATTCTGATCATAAATATCAATATTTTGAACTGCCTTTATTCTCAGAGCCCTGAGTAAAGTTGCCAAAGATCACCCGGACACATGGGACGAATATTTGGATGCGGTGATGTTTGGTCTGAGAACAAAAAACAGATGAAAACAAAATTCTCACCGGATGTACAGCAGAGAGGCTCGATATCCCTCTGAGGTCCCAGAGCACTACATGGTTGGTTTATTATTATGTATGTTTGTATTTATCACTCATGTCAATCAAGGTCAGTCATGGTTTGTCTGTCTGTCTCTGTCTGGCTACCTGTCTGTTCTACATAAGGATGACAGATATAGTAAGATTTTGATTATAATAACAAATGTGTTTTTATCCAAAGCTTGATGGAAGTGTAGAGGACACAGTGGGGCAGGAGGAGCTGGCAGAGGACTCACAGCTGCAGCAACAGCTGATGGACCTTGTTAAGGAAAATCTAGACAAGGCTCAAGAAAAACTAAAGGGCAAAACACCATCAAAGGTCCACACACAAACCGTTAACGTTGGGGACAGGGTATAGTGACGAAATATAAGGAGCCAACTAAGAAAGGGGGGGGGAAATTGGAGGCAAACTTTTTTAGGGCATTTCACCATAAAGGCCATCCAGGGGAAGAGTGCTGACCTTGAAGATGACAATGGGGCAATATTCTACAAAGTAAATATTGATCACCTCAAAGTCTGCATATCTGAGGCAGTCAGAGTTCCACTCTGGGGTATGAAAAAGAGAGGCATAACAGCAGCCCCACCACCACCAGCCCCACCAGCTCCTGTCCCCCCACCACCACCACCACCACCAGATCCTGCCCCACCACCACCACCAGCCCCACCAGATCCTGCCCCACCACCACCAGCCCCACCAGATCCTACCCCACCACCACCAGCCCCACCAGCAGCGAGAGAACCACCACCAGCAACAGCCCCACCAGCTCCTGCACCACCACCACCACCACCAGTAAACATAATGTACATTTTTGGAAAATGCATGTATAGATTTAACTGTTCTTAAGTCAACTATAGAGTTGTCAATGTATTTTTCTAGAAAACAATATTGTTCTATATATAATCTGTTGTTTAAATTTTCTTCACAGGCAATCAATGCATATTTGGCCATTGTGGTGCATCAGCACAATCAGCAACATACTGAAAAAGCTGCATTTATCAATTCTTTTGCCACGACTGCTATTTGGCAAAGAAGGGCAACAAGACACAAGGTCTGCATTGGTATAATGAATGTCATTGTCCCATTATAATACAACATGATGCATGACATGAAAGGCGTTAAATATTTTAAATACATTTTAATATTATTATATATATAAAGAAATATATAGTGCCTTGAACAACTTTTTTTTTTTTTTTTTACAGGATTTCATTCATTGCATTTCTTTTTCGGTTCATATTTTATAGACAATTAATTTCTAATCTTTTTTGTTCAATTTCAGCTTGAATCCAAGGACTAGAAAATAATTGTGGGTATTATAAATGAGCATCACCACTGGACATTAGCGGTAAAGATTATACACATAAAACATCATATAAATCTGTACCTATATGATGTCACAGAAGAAAAATGCAGTAGAATTACACTTGAGTTAATAAAGAAAAAATATATGATCTTCTTTTCATGGAAAAACTCTTTAGGCCATTTACCCACAAGAAAAGAGGTCCTTTTTCCTGGATCCACTGGAAGAGTCTAAAAAAAGACATCCAAAGATGTTTGGAAACAAAGTATGGAGAGCAACTCCTCCTTAGACTTCAGTATTATGACATTCAACATTATTTAGTATGTCTGCTGTTATTGTAACAGTAAAACATAATGTTACCAAAAAGTCCTACAGAGAAAGGAGGATTAGACAGAACAGGATTTTAGCCGTTGTCGTGGACCAAGCAGTCAAAGCACAAAAACAGGTTTAAAGTTCAAAAAAAGATGAATTTATTTTACAGGAAAAATAGATTTTACAAAACAAATAACTGGAAGTAATGAAATCAGAGTTATAGGGCCCTTAAAAGAGGTCAACAAAATATAACACTACTGAAAAATAAGGCTAACAAAAACTGGACATAAACTCAACCAACAGACCTAACAGAATGAGACACTGGGGCAACATATATACTGGCTGATCAGACCAACTTTAACACACAGGGGGAAAACTATATAAACAACAACTAAACTAACACAAAGAAATCCTAATCCCCCCCATGATGTCAGAGCTCTTGGTCTGGTCCATGAGAGGGCCTTCAGCCCCATCTTTTGTCTGTCTCCAACCAGGAAATATCATGCAGCAGCCAGGTAACTCAAAGAAAAGAGAAATGAATTAATACAAACAAATAGCAAAATGACAAACAATGTAATCTAAATGTGTACACTCCATCCAGAAAACAGTGTATTGTCTAAGTGCTAATAAACCAGTTTTTAACAAAACAAACTATGTGTGTTGTATGTAATTTAAGTGACTGCAACTCAAAGTAACTGAACATGTGGTAATGGTGTTTGTGAGTGTGTGAATGCTTCAACCTTTTGTGTGGCTGTGGGCACGGCCATCACAGCTGTTAATTAGAGTTACATTCTTTACATAGTTAACATGTTGTTGATTTTATGTTAAAATCAAAAGTTGCTCTGTAGTAGGTGTAATCTAAAGGGCAAGTTAAATCTATCACCTTTACAACAAGGAGCTCTTTAGCGATGTTAAAATGTTAAGGGGACAGCTCACCCCACACTCAAAAATACATATTTTTCCCCTGGCCTATAGAAACATCTTGTCACAACCGAACTAGGACTTGAACCCAAATGCACGACTCAAGAGACAAAGTACAAATCAACAATCTTTAATGACAAAGTATCAACAGAAAATCACTCTACAGAGGAAAAATCTCAAACTACACAGAAATAAAAAGAATCACTCAATAAGAGGAAAAAACTGCAACAAAAAACACTCTGACGAGGAAAGCTACTAAGGCTATGGAAAAAGGCAAGAAAAGTATCAAAATAACAAAAGGCAAGACTAGGGCAAAGGCAAGACAAGTATCAAAAGAATACAAAACCTGACGACACAAGAATTGTGGCATGGGCTGGCGTGGGTTCTCTGACAAGACAAGACGAACTGGCACAGGACAAAGGGAAACACAGACTATATATACCCACACACACACAAGGTAATGGGAAACAGGTGGAAACCATCAGGGCGGGGCAGACAATCAGACTAGTGGGAGACACACAAGGGGAAGGGGCAAGTTACCTGAAGTGAGAGGAGAGTTAGATGTCAAAATAAAAGCCATGAGACAACATTGACACAAGACAAAAACTAAACATAACTTAACATAACTTCTTGGACATGACACATCTTGAGCAACTGCTTTCAGATTTTTCAATGTCCAGCCAGAAGACTGATTTAGTTGAGAGGGGCGCAGTGAGAAAGAAATGCTGCTAATTCTCCTTCACACACACAGAGTGGCCCACTGTTAATGGTCAATGGTGGCACCACATGCACTGGGGATTGATAGGAGGATACTAATCCCTGACTCGGCAGTGAGTTTATAGATTTTTTTCTCAGGTCCTGAGGCAGAGCCTTTAGAGGGTAAATCAGTGGCGAAGCCCATTAGCGTGGAACACACACAAAATAGAACTGATCATTTGGGTGTTTTCTTAAATCAGTGTCAAAAGCACATCATAGTTTTTGTTATAGATACAAGCATATGGATCCTGGTATCGTTGATCCCAGAAAAATTACTTTTTAACTTTTGTGTGTGACAGAATTGCAATATATAATATTTTATTAATATTATTATTGTCTTCTTCAGGTCATCCATGCAAAACAAGGGGTGCAATGTTTACAGATGGACATGTGACACACTCCCACATCCCAAACAAAAGGACGGTACCGGGCAGGCTGAAAATACAGCCTGACAGAATGTGTATCCCCCTGTAACTCTTGACAGAAAAGAAGAAACTTTTCCTCCAGTATTATTAGACATGATCTAAAGCATCTGTAAAATAAAACACTTGATGGTGTGGTAAAGACTGGGCTTCATAGACAGGGGATACATGTTTTGGCAGGCTGAAAATACAGCCTGACAGAATGTGTGTCCCCGTATAATGGGGGATACATATTTTGACAGACTGCATGTCCAGCCTGGTATAAGTAGCATACCTTAATCGATTTGTGCCATGAAAAGTGCTATATAAATACAAAAGGACCTATATTATTACCATGGTTATTATTGTGATTATTATTTAGCCTTGTAGGGGGGCGAATTCAACCACATCTAAAGGAAAGTCAGACATTTGCAATGTAAGCAGGGATGTAATATTGATTGGTGCATGCAGTCTAATATACATTTCGAGCCCCGTAGATGTAGCCTAGATGAAGTGAAAAATATGTTAAAATTAAATCAGCTACCTTGATTTTACTGTATCTATGGAATGAACAAGTTCCTCACAGACTTTTGAATTACATCGTGTTTGGATCTAGTCTCCAAACACTGGAAAAGTAAGTAATGAACTAGCCTGCATAGTGCTTAATAACATTGTCAAATAATGATGAAAATGTGTCCTTCACAAAGAAAGGAAAACATATGATTGCATTTGTGCAATAAACTTTGACAAGCACAGAAGAATAAAAACATGAGCCATGTAAATTTTAAAGCCTCCTTGACAAAACAATAGTACTCACACGATAAATTATACAATCCACATATTGCTATATTTCATAATTTCATTCAGCATTATAACGTCCATCTTTACTGAGTGCAGTCGTGCTCCCGCTGAAGGGGATATGCTTCCTATCAGGGATAAGTACCTTGGCACAACACCGGCAATTAGCCCACGAATGTACTGGGTTTTGAATGACGAACATTCTTGCAATAACAAATGAAAGCACAGACGGTATTAGTGAAAACAGGTTTAAGAGTGCAAACAGAAACACAAAACATGGTAAAAGTGCTTCAGGCAGGTTTTGAGCATAGAAGCAGCTAAACCCTTCCTCAACAAACCCTAACTGACTCCAAATATTTACACGGGGGGTTGTTTAAAAAAGACTAGATGCTTGAGTGGGGCACCTGGGCAAAGTCGTCGGAAAGTCAGAAATTTGAACGGGAGAGAGCATCAGCTATAGTGTTGGAATGACTAGGCATGCGTTAGGCAGCAATGATGAAGTTGTAAATAATCGAAGACCACGTGATGCTTCTCATGAATGGCATAATCTCTTTTAAAGAGGAGCGCCCTTGTTGAAGATGCTGACGACTTCTTGATTGTCGCACAGCACTAAGATGCGTTTGCATTTCCAGTGTGGGCTCCAGACCTGGCATGCCACTGCAATAGGGTATATCTCGTACAGCACAGAAGAAGCGTGGAGTCTGGCAAAGGAGGGACACCAGTGGCTTACGAACCACTGGCGTTGAAAAAAAACCCAAACCCCACGGATGGAGCCGCATCCATGAAAAGCTTCAAAGAAACAGAGGAATGTACGAGCTTGTTCAGTGATCAAGTGGGAAAGACCAAACTCAAGTAGGAGCAGCAGCCTTCATCTAAGGAGATTAAATCATACAGATTTGGCCACGTGAAGGAGATGGAGTGACCCTGAGGAATTACGTGCATGACGAAGTTTAGATATCTGAGAAGGGAGAGACTGCATGATGCGGAGGAACTCTTGGCAAGTAGTCGGACCAAGGGTTTTCTCGGCAGACAGGGAATGCAGAGAGCTGAAAACAGTCTTTTGATTTGGACAGCAAAGAACCTGAGGCGTTACTATGTGGATCTATCAGGAGGAATCATCCAGCAGATGAAGGCCGGAGGGGACTGTTTACTGTTTACGTAACAAGATCCAGCAAGCGCCTCCGACACTAGGTTGAATATGTTTGGGCTGCTCTGCAGCTGAAGGTGAGACGCATGGCAAAATATTATGGAATCCCACTGCTGCTGCTGTTACGGACGGCTCATAGGCCGTAACAAATAAGGGAGATGCAGACAAGGTGGCTCCAAAAATGAACACAAGTTTATTAAATATGCCAAACAATAAATACTGTGATTGCCGACACCCACACGGTGACTGGGCAGGTGGGGTTAAGTAGCCTGGGAACACTGGCCAGGTGTTCCCAGTTACTTGATGACACGCCAGCTACACCCAACTGAGGACCTGCAAGACACAGAGCACACACACAGTACCACAGAAGGACCAAGGTCCTGGGGCCATCACACCCCCCCATAGTCAGGGTCCCAAAGGGAACCCTGGCACAGACCAGTCCACTTCTATTACTGCTACAATTTTCATAATTACAATTTTAACCACAGCTACCTCTAACTAAACACAATAAACATCCTGTATATAAACAACAAAGTAACCAAGTCTTAAACTCTAATACAGTTTTTAACAATTGCTAAAACACTAAACCCATTCTCTGAACCAAATTCTCAGTGGCCTAAACTAATTTTTCGAATCAAACACTCTTTTGGCCAAACCTTAAACACTGTTCAACTACTTAGACTCAAACCAGAGGGTTTTTCCCCTGTTGTCTTTCAAGAGAAAACATCACCTGTGATGTGGATGAAGTCCTCTGGCCAGACCCCGCACAAAGACATGACTTTGATTGTGCAGTAATGTGCTTTTCATTTATTTTTTTATTTTTTGTTATGAAAGTGCTGAATGTAGATATCACTCTGACTATGATAATTTTTTGCTAAACACATTTACAATAAACATTTTCTGTTAACTACATGCCCTGGGTGCTGTGTCCTAAATTATTTGATGTAGTGTCTAACGAATGCTCTGAGGTGAACACTTGCTGTGTGTATGATCTGAACACATTGTTTGGTTTTGAACACAGGATAACTGGTTTTGAGGTGATAGTTTGATTGTGATAGAAAAGTCTGGGGTTTTGTGAATGTAGCTTGAATTTTTGGATTTGTGTTTAAGGTTTTGAGAAAATGGGTGGAGGTTTCAGGAAATGTGTTTCAGCAATTGTGAAAAACTGTAATACAATAATGCAAAAACAAACAAAAACACCTCACCACTTATGTCCCACCCACATCCCCTTCAGCTCCCACTCCATCCCCAGCAACTGGGTCCATGAAGCACATTTAAGAAGAAGGAGGGAAACCTAGGAGGATAGACACAGCAGAGACCACATAGACACAAATACAAAGACTACTGACAAGGAAAACGGGACAAGGCATCCGCCACTACACAGTCGGACTCATACACACCACGCTCATGTTTTCGCTCCAACCCAACATTTTGTACGGGACGACCAGACCACGCACCGACAGGAGAATTTTCCCAGCGACCGCCACAGCATAATTTAAGCCATCACTGTCACTCAAAGCAGAATAAACCTCCTGAGCCCTGCCCATCAACACACATTGCAACATCCATGTGCGGATGGAGTAAGGCCACCACGTGCTTTCGCCAAACGCTCAAACATGGAGAAAAAAGTTTCAGGATCTCTCTCATTAAATCCGGGAACAAGTCTTAAATCACTCAAATCGTCTGCCCTTCCTGAGCCGATGTTTGGACCAGAAGGAACATCATAAGAACGATATCGGCAGCAACTTTACCTTTGCTAATCAGCAATAACTTCTGCCTCTGCAACTCCAGCTTTGCCCACTCGAAGGACAAACCAGGACCCGCTCCTGACGGCGGAGTCGAGGCCCCCGTGCTCACAGACCAAAACACATCCTCAGTACCCAGCACTTTAATTTTAAACACATTAACTTTCAAATTTGCTTTTACAGTCTCTGACTCTTTTATCACCGACATCAACCTCATAATACTCAGCAATTTTAACCAGCTGATCTTTTGTACACTCATCCAGAAACTCTTCAGCTGGAGCTTCAACAAATGCTTTTACTACTTCATCCATGATTTACAAATCACCGCACCGGAGAATGAGAATGCAACATGTTACACCCACCAGTGTGAACAACAGGCGGATACAGCCTCCAACCGGAGCAAGTCCCCCACTATCTGACTGCCTAACCTGGACTCAAACTATTTAACTCGCCCTAGTCTTCATGAGGCGTAGCGGCGGATATTTATGCACTAGCAGCCCGCTGGCCTGAGAGAAGCAACCAGATAAACTGGCAACCACCCTGGAACCATGGATGTGCTCCCGAGCGATTTTAGGGAAAAGGGAAAGAGGAGCTCTAGCCACTGTACCCCAACACTACAAAGGTGAAGGTGAGACGCATGGCAAAATATTATGGAATCCCACTGCTGCCGCTGTTACGGACGGCTCATAGGTCGCAACAAATGAGGGAGATGCAGACAAAGTGGCTCCAAAAATTAACAAAAGTTTATTAAATATGCCAAACAATAAATACTGTGATGGGGTATATGGGGTATATAGTCAGTATCAGTGGTGTGTGAGGGTGCTTGGATGTGTTGGATGATGTGAGGTGCATGTTGTCAGCGCAAAACAAAAGACAGAAACGTAAAAAGTAATGGCAGCATGGCTTGCGGAGGGGACCAATGGGAGCGCGGCAGCAACCATGTCTACAACGACTGCTATGGTACGTCATCAAGTAACTGGGAACACCTGGCCAGTGTTCCCAGGCTACTTAACCCCGCCAGCCCAGTTACCATGTGGGTGTCAGCAATCGCAGTAGCAGTAGCAGTAGTCTTTGTATTTGTGTCTATGTGGTCTCTGCTGTGTCTATCTTCCTAGGTTTCCCTCCTTCTTCTTAAAAGTGCTTCATGGACCCAGTTGCTGGGGATGGAGTGGGAGCTGAAGGGATGTGGGGTGGTGAGGTGTTTTTGTTTGTTTTTGCATTATTATATTATTAGAGTTTAAGACTTGGTTACTTTGTTGTTTATATACAGAATGTTTATTGTGTTTAGTTAGAGGTAGCTGTGGTTAAAATTGTAATTATGAAAATTGTAGCAGTAATAGAAGTGGACTGGTCTGTGCCAGGGTTCCCTTTGGGACCCTGACTATGGGGGGGTGTGATGGCCCCAGGACCTTGGTCCTTCTGTGGTACTGTGTGTGTGCTCTGTGTCTTGCAGGTCCTCAGTTGGGTGTAGCTGGCATGTCATCAAGTAACTGGGAACACCTGGCCAGTGTTCCAGGCTACTTAACCCCACCTGCCCAGTACCACAAAAGGACCAAGGTCCTGGGGCCGTCACACCGCAGAGATTCCACTGGGTCGGATGAATGGGGACTATTTTATGCATCAGTGATATCTGCTTTGGAAAGCCAAGCACCTGGGCCGTAGCTTAATATTTTGATGGCATTATCGATGGTGGCATAGTGACTTGACTTTTCAAATTCCATTCACAGACGCTGCTGCTAACCATCATGACCTCATGTTTCACTAAACATAAAGGTCAGTGCAGGGCAAACTCATCTGACTTATCCAGTTGAATCTAGTTAATCTGTGTTTCCTCTTGCCTTTAATGCTAATGGTATGAGGCCAACTGAAAAGAAGTTGGACTCAGCTCCATAGGACTGTGATATAACAGTTACATTAGTCAGTAAGGCACCGCAAAACTGTGACATGAATAAAACTCAATATATTTACATGTACTGTGCCTGTCAGGGTGTTACGTAGATGAAGTGGTGCATTTCAAAGAAAGAGGAAGTTTATATGCATGTGTCGACCGAGCATCTTTTCCACCCTTATCAGATCAAAAGGTCGCATTTCCTCCCAAACAAAAGATTGTGCATTCTGTTTTGCCCCAAAACTTACTCCAGTCATTTCTTACTGTCCTGTAGGCTGCTATTGATGATACCAGCTCTATAAACTGACACCATACATTACATGGCTGTGTTGTAGTGTTGTGTACAAGTTTAGGTACAGAAAGGTTGAGTGTAAATATAATTATTGAGTGTGGTCTAGACCTACTCTACATGTAAAGTGTCTTGAGACAACTTTGTTGTGAATTGGCGCTATATAAATAAAATTTGATTTGATTTGATTTG
>JAJHUR010112105.1:0-12430 GCA_027495735.1 Lutjanus campechanus | reverse complement strand
CACAGCAGAGACACATCCGAGCAGAGGAAGACAGACTGAAGCTGCTGGCGGCTGCAGAAACGCCACTCACCATCAGAGGAGAAAAGACTGTGTAAATCTGCTTAAACAGACTTTGGCTTCATGCAACATTAATGTGAAGAGCCGCAGAGGAAAAACTCTGCCGACTGCTGACAATACAAGAGGGCTGTCGACCTGTCTGACTGACGGCCTGCATGACGTGTGGTGCAGTCAGTCAAGTGCTTCACTCACTGCAGGATGAGCTGTGATACCTGCAGAGGACGGCTTCACATTAATAAGATTTATTAAAGAATTAGCTCAGGACAGGTACAAGTAGTCAAGATCACAGTGTTTAAAGGGACAGGTCACTTTCCCCCCTGAACTGTCGTCCTGTTTATCCCTTTAGAAAGTTTTGATGTGAGTTTTGGAGACGTCTCAGAGGTTTATCCTCGAAGCAACAAGGCTTTAATTTGAGACAGATTTAAGTTTAAGACAACCGAGTTTTCTTTCAGATCTCGCTGTTAGAGCTGATTATTAAAGATCAGTGAAGTGAGATTTAAAAAAAGAACATTTTAAAATTTTCAGTTGGACTGAAATTAGTCTCGAGCTGAGACGAGATAAATTTCTCAGGAGCCGAATTTAAGAAGTATAAGAAAATCCCAGAGGAAAGGAAACGTTCAAAATAAGATCTTGTGTTTTTCTAACCTGTGACTCCTGGACATGAATGTGCTCAATTTAAGACAAATATGAGATTTTGACCATTTTCTCCTACTTCTTAAATTTGGCTCCTGAGAAATTTATCTCAGCCCAAGATCTTAAAATGTTCTTTTGTTGCTGCACTGATCTTAAATTTGTCTTCAGTAATCAGTTCTTGAGGGAACAGTGAGATCCAAAAGAAAACTCACTCGTCTTAAACAGGATCTTAAATTTGCAAACCATGTAGTGAAAATGAAAATGTACTCTTTAAGGATTTATATATCTATGAAATATGTAATTTATAAAATGTCAGAAAACGCCCTTGTCCCAGAGAAGAATGCACAACTTTAAACAATTTAAAAATGTGTCAAAATCTGAAACTAACAATACCTACTGATGTCATAGGTGTAAAAATATGATATTAAAGTCATCTTTGTTTTAAAAATCAGGCATAAAAAGGGTCACCTACACCCACAGGACCCCTGTCTCACTTCCTGGTTCAAAATAAAGTGGGAATACTGCTCAAGCACTGGTGAACTTTCTATTTTCTGACAAATTTATTGAATAATATTACCATCAGATGTGCCTCAACCATAACATATCGACTCTGTAGCTCCTCCAAATCACACAGATTGAGGCAGCAGCTGACCAGCAACTCTTATGTTCTGTGCGCTAAAATTGCTAATCTTGCTAATGGAGTCCGGTTGAGTGCGAGAGAGAAATATTTGGCTTATTTAACGGTGGTTTTCTGTCAGAAAAGTCTGTCTCAAGGCGAGGTGAAGTGGTGAAAATATTCTAAATATAGCGTACA
Source organism: Lutjanus campechanus (assembly GCA_027495735.1). Taxonomy (NCBI): domain Eukaryota; kingdom Metazoa; phylum Chordata; class Actinopteri; order Lutjaniformes; family Lutjanidae; genus Lutjanus; species Lutjanus campechanus. The sequence continues at coordinate 10,926 of JAJHUR010112105.1, read as the reverse complement.
CTGATATAGATTTGTTTCTGTGTCTAAAATACAAAGTAAAGTATTTTAAACCCTGCAGAGTTTACATCCATCCATCATGTTTGTTTCATTATAATGATAAGTAACACTTTACTTTAACCTCCTTGTGTGTTATCATGGTGATCCGGTGCAGCGCTGCAGGGTGACATAAGTCAGCACGGCTCCGGATCAGGTATGATGGATTTATTTTGTATCTTCAGTGTTTGTGACTTGCTGATAGTTTATGTTATTTGGTTTGTTTGCTGTTGTCACACTGTTCTGTTTTGTTTTTTTTACACTTCGCCGGTGAGACTGTCACCTGCTTCAGTTCGGCTGAGCCTCGCCGCGTGCATCCGCCCAAAACTACAGCTGACAGTCGGTGCAGGCTGGATGGATTATGGTAATGTGTCAGAGGCCAGGTGCATGATGGGAATGGAGATGAGTGTGTCGGGGCTGGTTTGTTAGGATATGAGGCAGATTATGGAAATATGATGGTCTGGATTTCAGATTTCCTCCAAAGCTCGAAGACTTAGAGAGTCTTATCTGAAACAGATTAACTTTCTGTGGAGGACTGTCTCTCTGTCAACCTGTCTGTCTGTCTTTTGTCCTCAGGTTCTTTCTGTCTGTCTTCAAAGGCGTGTCTCTGTCTGTCTCTCGGCTCAACATTGGACCTGCTGGACAAAAATAATAAGATATCTCAGCAATGACATGACAAGAAATGATCACTTCTCTGCTTTAACATAAATTAAAGTTTCTTTAGTGTTTTTTTTAAAGAACTTTAAAAAACATTAAAAAACAATCGGTTCTAAATCATTTTGCAAGCCAGACCCCTCGTTAATCATAAACCCTTTTATTAGCAATCATATTAGCCGTCAAAAAATGCAGAAACAGGTCACTGAAGAGACATTTTGAACCTTTCAGTGTGGCGGCCATCTTGGCAGCGCCTGACTCGGCTAATTCACCGCTAATCCAAAAACGGGTAAAGAGGCGGAGCATGAGTGGAGATGAGGCAGCTGAATGAAGCGGCTACCTAGCTGTTAGCCACCTGTGACGGTACCCACCTGTCAGTAAAAGCAGCCGTGTCCTTAATTATGAATAACTTTAAGTCTTAATATAATTTTAATTGACTTTTGGAGCCTCAAGTGGCCATTTGAGGAACTGCAGTTTTTGTCACTTGTTATATTAAGTCCTAGGCGTTGTGGTTTGGGCTGCAAAGTTGGACTTGAGCTGTTGTAAATGCTAATGTCAGCATGCTAACATGTGCCAGTGTTGCAGATATAATGCTAATCTGTCAATCCACAAAATGACACTTCTACACTTTGGTTTTTATCCATATTAAACAAGATATAGTGATACAAGAGGCAGTGTTTTTTGTTTGTTTGTTTGTTTGTTTTACTTTTGGCCAGAACGAAGCTGGCTGGTTCCCCCTGTTTCCAGTCCTTATGCTAAGCTAAGCTAATGAGTGATGCATTAGAGTTGCTAATTAGCATTATGTATAGCCTAGCTTTTCCATCTTCTAAGGATGCCAACAAAAACCCACTGGGGGGCTCTAACAAGGATAGTTTTGTATTCCATGGGTTTAATCTAGAATCCACCAATGTGGTTCTACCGAGAACCCTTTTATATTGCAAAGGATTTATCTAGAACCCATCTACGGAGGTTCTATTGTCAACCCTTTTATATTCAAAAGGTTTTATCTCGATCCAACCCAGATATTTCTGTTGAGAACCATTTGATATTCCAAGAGTTTCATCTGGAATCCACCCAGATTGTTCTATTGGGAACTCCTCTGTAGTCCAAGGGTTGCATCTAGAACCCATCCAGGGTGTTCTACTGTCAACCCTTTTATACTTGAAGGGTTTTATTGAGAATCCACTAATGGGGATCTACCAAGAACCTTTTTATATTATGGTACAAAGAACCCTTCATGGATTTCAACAATCTTTGAAGAACTGTATTTTGAATAGGGTTCTTTGGGTGAAAAAGTTCTTGCAAAGAATCCTTGACAAACCCTTTCTTCAAGAAAAGGTTCTTCAGCAGCAAATGGTTCTAGATAGAACCTCAGCCCCTCAGGAAGAACCCTGTGGAACCCCTCTTTCTAAGGGTGTAAGGTTCCCTTCTGAACACGACCACTGACCATGCTGGACATTTTGGACATTCATGGTGCTGAGAAGATGAATTATAATCAAAATATCAAGGAAACCTACAAGGCCTTCAACTCTTCAAATGTCCAGAAACTTATTTAAAGTCCTTTAGAACCTCTTCAGTGTCTCCTGAAACGTTCTCAAAGACCTCTGGATCCTCTCAAAGTCCCACTGAGACAGATTCTCTCCATATATTCCTCAGTGTCTGTCTGTTTGGTTGACATAAAGTTTAAAGACACTATCATTCTTTGTTTTCAGGTAAATTGAAGTTTTTTTTTCTCGTCTTCTGGCTGAAAACGGTTGAATCAGCGTCATCGAGTTTTTCACTAAATGAGGTTTCAATTACACAAAGACAGACGAGCGTATCAGTGATGTTGTACCTGTCGCTCATCCCCGCAGCTTCATTAACTTCCTGTTTGTGAACCTCGCCTCTCATCTCCTTCAGCGTGTCTCTTTAAATGAGTTGTCAATCAGGCCGCCAACCCCCCGGGGCCACAATTACTCCAACATTATTACCTCGACGTACAAGACGGAGGATTAAAAACACTTTCACTGCTGTCGGTTAACTTTAATGCAAGCATAAGCTGAAAAAGCAGAAAACTACACCTGACACCGACTGGAGGAAATGGCAGAATATTAATTACAACCGAAAGAGAAGAATCTGAACTTTACAGCTCAGCTTATATTTACTGTTTCTTCCTCTATACTAACATGTTTTCACTGATGCAGAACGTGCTGTTCTGGCTGTTAGTGTACAGAACGTTAATGTTTTGTACCAACAGACATCAAACTGTGACTCTGTGTGTGTGAATTTTAAAACTTTACTTCTGTAGAAAATTTTTTTTTTTTCTGAGGATTTATGAGTTTTCTGTTTTCTGAACGTCTCCAGAACCACCAGACCACTGAAATTAAAATTTTCCCCATCTACAGTTACTACTACTACTACTTTTTATCCTCCTCAAGGACTCCTAAAATCTTCTCAAGGACCCATAAAACCTCTTAAAGGACCCCTGCCCGGAGCCAAAGCCTCCTAAATGAAACCTGGAACCTTGCAACTTCCTCAAAGATGCCCACAATATTTTTCAAGGACATATCAACCTTTCAAACAATCGCTCCAGCCTCTTCAAGCACCCCTGGGATCCCCTCAAGGATCCCCAGAAGTTCTTCAGTGACCCTTGCAACCTCATCGAAGACCTTGCAACCTCCTCCAGGACCCATACCACCTCTTTAATGACCCCCACAATGTCCTTTACCTTCTCAATTACTCCTACAGCATCTTCAGAGAGTCCTACAATCTCTTCAAAGACCCTTACAACCTTCTCTAAGACCTCAACATCTTTATTGACCCCTACAATGTCCTTAAAGACCCTTACAACACCTTCAGTGACTCAAATGGCCCTTAAAGTCTCAACGTAACCTCCTCAAAGACCTCTAGAACCTCCTGTAGGATTAAAATGTCCTAAAGGACCCTACAACCTCTTCCAAGACTGCGACATCTTTAATGACCCCTACAATGTCCTTAAAGACCAGTATAACACCTTCAGAGATCACTACTACTCACCAAAAACCCTTCACAACCTTTCCAATCCCTTCGACTACCTCTTTAAGTTGCCCTACAATCTCTTCAAAGACCCTTACGGCTCTGTTAACGACTTACTTACAATCACTTCAAGAATCCCCACAACCCCTTCAAGGATCCTAAAGCTTCCCAAAGGACACAATGACTTCCTCATAGACCTCCACAACCCCCTCGAGGATGTTTACAACATCCTTCTTGAGTGAGATGTCATAAAAGACACCTACAATCTCCTGAAGGACCTCTACTTATTAACTCATCTATCTAGGCTGCTACTAGTTCCTACATGCTTGCAGTCTAGGAGAAGTTGACATTTCTAGTCTGTCCCCTGTGCTGTTTGTTATGAAAGACGCCATCCTGGGACACACAGCAGTCGTCCATTCTTGGGAACCTTCTACGGATGATGAACTGAAACAGCACTGCGGTGCTTCAGCCAGCAGATGGCGCCAAATCATCAGAAACCAGCCTGGTGTCACTGAATCCTCCCGTCTGCTGGTTTCTTTAATGAATAACTCTGCTGTCAGAGTGAGACCTCCTCCCTCCATCACAGACTCTTTATACCTGGTTTAAGTCTTTTTAATGAAGGAATAAAGAGTCTCAGTCTGTCCAAATTCTGGATGACTGCAGGTTAACCAGCAGAAAATCTGGGCCTTGAAAGTGGAAAGTTTAAAGTTTTAGTGTTGAAAATAGAAAACATGTGTTCACAGTTTGTCAGAGAGTACAGAAGTGCAATAAAATGTTAGTTATCCTACATTACAAGTTGACACTATAATGCCATAAATGTAATATAATACATAAGAACAATAATACAAATAAGTGATATTACAGCCTAATTTCTATGTGGAATAAGATTTTGTTCTGTCACGGTGTCTTCTTCATGCTAAATTGGTATTTTCACATTACAAACAAATATTTAGCTGGTTTTAACTGTAATAAACACAAAGTTTTCATATTAAGATCAAGGTGAAATGTGGAGGATGAGGACCAGACAGCTGACTTAAATACTCATTAGACCAAAGTGAAGCTCTGAATGTTTGTAAGTCTTCTCAGTCTGCCTCAAAAATCAAGATTAATTACTTTATTTATTTTTATTTATTTTAAGGCTGCTTTTTAGTGACAGTCTCACAAACTCATAACCAGCTTTCTAAACACATAATGATTGAATTCAATGATTATAGCAGAAACAGACGTAAGGTGAACACACTTTCACAAGTCAATAACTAGCTAGCTAATGTTCGTAAAACTCTAGCTAACTAGCTAGCTAACAGTAATTGTAAATTAGCTATCTAGTTAGCTGGTGTTTTGATAACATTGACCTAATTTAAGGTTTTTAAATATACCCTTCCTAAGTCCCGCCCCTTCTTCCTCCACGCTCTGATAACAGTTGAGTAAACTTTTTCCTTTTCCTGTAAAAGTGACATATAGGGTCACATCTTAAGTTAGCTAATGTTAGCAAAACTCTAGCTAACTACCAAGCTAACAACTGATAGATTAGCTTTCAAGTTAGTTAGCATCTTGCTAACATTTACCTAATTTAAGATGTTGATATATTTCACATTTACAAGTTTATGTATTTTTGATATGTTGCAACCGTCCCTCAGTTGTGCTGCAACAAATAGGCCCAAAAATGATGAATTATATGTCACATAATCATGATTAAATTTAATAGGTGATTAGCAGACAGAGGTAAGTTTGAGCCCAAATTTGAGTGTTGTGCCTGTCCCCAGTCTCCCCTATATTGTACAAAAATAAGCTGTAACAGAACCATGCATGTCATGATCACATTTACTTTAAGTTTATTTTGTATTTCTGTCACTTTAAATTGATATTAAACTTTCTAATGAGACAAAAAGTGAAATAACTTAAATGAACTGATTTAAACTCATTTTGTTTAGAAAATATAGTTTCTGTGTGTTTCTCCTCCCTGTTAAACTGAATGAATCATCAGTGAGTTTCATTCATAAACCTGTTGAATCTGTGTGTTCGCGCACATCACACACACACTTCTGTAAGCTCCGCCCCTCCCGGAGCGAGAGAGGGAGACCCGCTGGTGAATAAGTAACATTCATTCAAAGAAGCGACAGACACACACAGACACACACAGACATATACGGACAGATATACTCCTCTTCCTCCTCTTCTTCTTCAAACTCTTCAGGAGCAGCAGTCTGGTCTCTCTGTGTCAGCGGAGACACGAACCGACAGACGGACAGCGGACACAGACAGGTAAGACCTCTGATCAGCTGTGTGTTAGTGCCGATAATCGATCAATAATCAGCGCTTCACCGCTGTAGGAACGTTCCTCACAGAGCTGTGACATGTCAGGTGTTAATGGACCGCAGTTCAATGATCAGGAGTCACTGTGATCTGAAGGTGATGTTACTATAAGATCTGCAACTGGTCAGTAGGGGAGACCGGGGACTGTTGCAACACTTTTGGCATTTTTCTCAGTTACTCAGAGACTGTTTGAACCAGACCAACTTAATCGTCCTGGCATTTTATTCCTTAAAAGTGTGGATCAACCTTATTGTCGGAGGGAGGAGTGTTCGGATAAATCGTAGATATGATTCTTAGAAGGAAAAAAAAGGGCTGAACAGAAAATCTGACAAATGCTTATTAATCAGGAAAGTCTCATCTAGAAGACAGAAAAAGTTCTTAGAAATCCAAGTGGTGCATCAAAGGTGTTTCTTACCCTGGTCCCACCTGAGCTTCAGCTCTGTGCCTGAACCTGACGGGTTTGGGTCGGGTTGGGTCGTATTTCTCGCATATTTAACGGGCTGACATGTTTTTTTAATCAGTTAATTTTTTAATCAGACAACAGATGTCTGATGAAGGTCACACCAACCGAAACCTTACGCAAATAAATTTATGAATGAGAGTGATACAGTGTTCGGGAACCTTTTTTTTTTTTTTTTTTTGCTTTAATTGATCTCTGAAAGCAGGACGTCAAACTCCAACCTCATAAAGTTCTTCTTTTTTCTCTCTGATGTCATTTTCATGAATGAACACTTCCTGACATGTGGAGCAGGACGTGCAGCCTTTTATGGTGTTATTGGGGCGTTAATTATGCTAATTTAAAGTCTCAGGCACGTGCGCTCTGATACGCATTTACACAGTTATCTTAAAGCGATAAAAGGGATTTTAAAAAAGAAAATTCAGTCATTATCTACTCACCTTCACGCTGATTGAATAAGATAAGATAAGACTGCAGAATCTCCCAAACAATGGAAGTGAATGGTGACTAGTTTTTAAACGTGAACTGCTCGTCTGGTGTAATACAAGTCTCCTAAAGCCCCAACATGCCAAGTTGACAAAAAAAACATGTTATTTCCACCATGTTTTTATCCTGAATCTTCACTGTAGATCTTTAACTTGGAGCCACGTTCACGTTCACACACACACTGTCTGAACTGTGTGTGTGTGTGTGACGGTGTGCAAACAGCACGTCAGGACTTTAGGAGCCATTTTATGTGTTTTTTGTGGAAAAAAAAGAAACTCCAGCATTTCATTTTTGGGTGAACTGTCCCCTGAAGTCTGCTGAATCTGGCGTGTTCATACGGGTCCACTGTACGAACAAAAGTAAGAGAAATTTAAGATAAGAATATGAAAATGTTCTTGCATGAGGCCCAAAGCTGTAATGATCCATGTGAAACTGAACACAGTGAAAGAAATTAAACTCATTCGAATCAATTAGAATAAAAAACAAATTAGGACAAAACAAATGGACTGAATAAAAGTTTGAGCTGAGTTCATGAAAACCCAGTGAAAAGTTAAAATATGAGGAGCGAGGCTGCAGAACAGTGACAGTAACCTGTTTGTTAACTCATCTAATAACCCGCTGAGACTGACATCGTTCCTGCAGGGACCTACAGACACCACAGACCGCTGCTCACAGCTGTAATTACACATTCACACACATCGGCTTAAATTCCTGACAGGAACAGAAACAGGCAGCTGCAGCTCAGGACAGACAGCATGAAGAGGTCAGAAGGTTCATGAAGATAAAAATGGACCAAACAGACATGAATCGAATCTAAAAACAAACAGAACATTTGAATGGATGAACATGAACTCAGAGAGAACAGTCGTATCTAAATTGATCATTTTCTCTCTGCTGACAGGTTTAATTTAAAAGTCACCCTCCACTTCCTGAATTTCTTGATGAACGGCTCCCGCACAGCTGTTAACTCTCTGATCTCACTTCCCAGCATGCCTCTGCGCCAGATAATTGCTTTTCTTCGAGTGTGCAGCCGTCATCCGGCAGACAAAAGGTTTTATCGAGCTCCTCACATCTTTCTGTTCCTTTTCAGACACAGTGAAGTGGGACAGTGACTCGCAATTATTTCATCCTCCAATTATTTTCTTCACCAATCAATTACATGAAGTGGCAGAAAATAGTTAGAGAAGCCTGTCAGGAGTTCCTGAAGCTAAAATACAGAGATATGTATAAACCAAGATATTTAGAAAAGCAGAAAGTCTGGACCAGAAAATGTTTCTGAACAGTTACTGAAACGATTCATCGTTACAGCAAATAAATCAAATAAATCAGGGGAGCGTTCACTAAGAACACATTAAACTCTGTTTGAAACTTTCTTCTCATCGAGTATTTTGTTTTCGGTGTGTTGAGGACCGATAATAAGAATATGTATCTTGTCCTTTAAAAATTAAACCTGTTCCTGAACTTTTTCAGCTCCAGACCCAAAAGAGAAATCTGGTGTCTCCCAAACGTGCAAAAATACATCTTGTATTGCCGTAATCTACATTTTTAACCTGCTGATTCCACCCAGTGTCCTCCTCTCCTCCCTCTCCAGTCCACGGCTGCTCCACTGTGGGACTGTTTGGACGGAGACACCTCACCACTGCCTGCACCGTGTCTTCGATCCCTCTTGCCAGAACACAGCTGTGTTATTATAAGCCCATTTTTCTTTCGTTCTTCGTCTTCTGTCTTGTCATCTTCTCTAAATTTCATCTCTTGTTCTTGACTTTGTCAGAGATGCTCTCCCATGTAGTTTTGTAGCATTCCTCTGGGTCAGATTTCATTTTGTGCTTGCAGATATTCTGCTTTTCGTCTAAACTCCCCGCGGCAGAAACCTGAAAAACACCAAACCCTCATTTAAACGCTGCTGCCTCCACAATGTTTACACATGTTGTCATTTACACAATTATTCTGAGTTGATCACACACAAAATGCTCTTTATTTTGTATCTTAGTAAATCAGACCCAAAGTGTTTGTTCACTGCTTTGCAGCTGCTCGACAAAAGACAAAAGCATCATTAGTTAGAAGACACACCTTCACACAGGTAACTCTGATGTAATGACGTAAATCCCTGCCCTGCTGTGGTGACACGCCAACTTAAACTGTGTGTGAAAAATGTCTAGAGGAGCCACAAGTATTCAGACTGTGTGTTTTAATGAGTAACACTGAAGGTAAACAGAACTTTAAACCTGCAGTTTTGTCACAAGTCATCATGAGTCTGACAGAGACGTCTCTGCCGTCTTCTCCTCCGTCCAAAGGTTTTGTTGACAAGAACCAAAAGAAAAAAGAAACAAGATGAAAACTGTTTCAACTCTGACAGATCAACTGTTTTTATCCTGATCTGTGTTTTAAATCTGTCGACTCTGTTTCCTCCACCCGCAGGTCACGCTGCAGTGATGTCATCACCCCCCCTCCACCTCCTCTTCCTCCCCTTCCTCATCCTCACCCTCCTCATCCTCACCCCCGCCTCGACGCTGGAGTTTCGTTACCACAACAACCGTGAGATCGAGCAGTACCTCCTCCAGACCAACGCCTCCAACCCCGACATCACACACCTGTACAGCATCGGCCAGTCGGTCAGAGGTAACCACACACACACACACACCTGTCTGTCTGTCTGTCTTCTGTCTGTCTGTCTGTCTGTCTGTCTGTCAATAAAGTGTAGCAAGATATGACCATATCTCATAATTATGACTTACTGTCTCATAATTACAGGAACAAATCCCATAATTAAGAGATGAGGTAACAGGTGTTGCATCATATTTTGTGAGCCATCAGATTCTGTGACCTGTTTAGGAATTTCAGCTGCAATTTTCTTTAATTTTATCATACTTTGTTGAAGGTTTTTATTTTGATAATTATTAGCGATGTTGCTCAGTCCCTCCAGGAGTTCTGGATTACAAAAACTGTACCAAAATCTGCTTTATTTGTAAATGAAGGAGCAGCTGGAGACAAAAATATAAAATATAAAGTGCAGAGCTTGGTCAAAACACGACAAAAATAACAGTCACAAAACTTGTAAATAATAAACCACTGAGTCAGCTCATTGAGAGGTTCATGTATGATGTTCATGCAGGTGATTCCTACGACTGCTGGAAGCTGTGATGTTTCACAGATTAGATTAGTTGAATTGGCTTGAATTGTTGTGATATTCTAATAATGACACCACCCACATTAGTTACTGTTTGTTCCAGAACAGTGTCACCGTTGGGGCGCGTCATTAAAAACATGTTGCCAACAAAGCCGTCCTTGTCCTCTGGTGGGACGCGTCGACATGCGCTCCTCTCTTGTGCCGTGCATCATGTTTTTCTAGTTGTTTTTTTAGTCATGCATGAAAGTGAGAATATCCTCCACTTTTTAGCTCAAGTCATCGAGTCACATGTTGGTCAGTGCATCCGATTTTATCGCCTGGTTGCGCACGCAGTCCTGCTCCACAGCCACAATGGCAACAGTAACAAAAAACAGAGCAGGAGTCACAGGTCCGAGCTCCCTGATGAACAGAGTGACCCTGGTTCCAGAGTGGATCAGTGGGTCAGTTAACGTCCTCAGATCTTCAAATATTGATGATCAACAATCATCTCTGTCCTTGTTGTTCTGAATGTTTTGCATCACAGATTTATTCAGCAATTTGAATTTTACATGAAGAGAGATTATTTACATAAAACACACACACACACACACACACACACACACACACACACACACCACACACACACACACACACACAGGGGCTGATGGTATCAGATGTCGGTCACTATGACAACCAGGACACTGACTGGGCCGTGGCTGCCTGTTGGTGTTTGTGTGATCATATAACAGGACTGTTAACAGCAGTTAATTTTTAATCTGGGACGCCTTAATCTGGCTAATCATAAAACACACACACACACACACACACACACACACACACACACACACACACACACACACACACACACACAGGGTCAGAGGTT